>JAVHNF010068052.1:21571-37021 GCA_034783455.1 Micropsitta finschii | reverse complement strand
GAGACAATGCAGTTGTTGGTCATAGCCAGCATAGGTTCCTGAGGAGAAAGTCCTGTTTAACTAACTTGACTTCCCTTTATGACTAGGTCACCTATGTAGTTTACCAAGGGAAGCCAGTGTATTTGTGGGGCTTTTCTTTTTTTTTAAATTTAGCAATGCTTTTGACACTGTCTCTTACACTATGCCTCTGGACAACATTTCCAGCATACAGCTAGGCAAGTCCATAATATGCTGGGTGAACAACTGGCTGACGGGTTGGGCTCAAAGAGTTACATTAAAGTGAAGTTACCTCAGGATGGTAGCCAGTCAATAACGGGTTCACCAGGGCTCAATTTTAGGGCCAGTGCTCTTCAATGTTTTTATAAATTATCTGGATGCAGGAGTAAAAAGTATCCTAAGTAAGTCTGGTGATGATACTGAATTAGGAGGAGTTGTGGACTCCCTCAAAGTTTAGAGGGGCCTTAGAGGGAGATTTGAATAGACGAAAGAGCTGGGCAGTTACCAACCATATGAAATTTAACAACAGCAAGTGCCACATTCTGCACCTGGGACAGGATAATCCTGGTTACACATACAAATTAGGGGAAAGATAGAGCAGCCCCACAGAAATATTTGGAGGTTTGGGTTGATGGCAAGTTGAACATGAGTTAACAGTGTGCTCTGGCAGTCAAAAGGGCCAACTGTGTCCTGGGGTGCATCAAGCACAGCACAGCTATCTGGTCAAGGAAGGTGATTGTCCCACTCCACACTGCAACGGTGAGGCCCCACGTTGAGTACTGTGTGCAGTTTTGGACATCTAAATGCAAGAAGGTCATTAAGCTATTAGAGTGTGTCTGGAGGAAAGTGACCAAGATGGTGAAAGGTCTTGAGGGCAAGAAGCTGTGTCAGGGACTGTTCAGATCAGACATTAGGAAAATGTTCTTCACTGAAAGCGAGGTCAGTCAGCACCAAGACTGTCAGAAGGAGCAACTGGACGACACTCTTAATCACGTGATTTAGTGTTAGGTAGTCCTGTGAGGGGTTGGACTTGATGATCCTTATGGGTCCCTTCTAATGAGAGATTTTATGATTAGTCACTGACATCAGGGATCTAGTAAACATCATCCGTTGCACTAAGATACAACATGTAGTCATCTAACTGCTGTGGAGCCAGTGACATGGGAAGTTTATCTATGCACACATGATCATTGAGAGATGTATTTTTAATCTTTCATTAGGAGATACCTAACATGTTAAAAGATAAGCCTCTTAGTTTTTGTTCCAAATGTGTCCCTTCAGAAGTATGAAAAGCTTTCTGCATGAAAACAAGCTTATAAAGGTGCCAGCTTTTGATGGAAGGAATATTTTATTCTGCAGTTTGTGGCATAACTACAAAGTAAGAATTTTACAAGTAGATTTATACATGCACAGCTAGCTATAGCAATTAGTAGTGCTGGAGCTGTTTACGTTACAAGTCATCTTCATCTGCTTCTGTCAGATGCTCCATGTGCTTTAGAAGGCTCAAACAGTAGTTAAAATGTTACTTAATTGAAAAAAACAAGTCACCACATAACCAGAGGTCCTGTATTAGGAAAAAGTGTAGAGAAAGTTGTAGATACAACTTTTGTATTTAAAAGAAAAAAAAAATTTCCTTTGCAAGATAAGGCAGTTGTAACTGAAATTCCTAATTTCTGTGGATCTTTGAATTGTCTCTGAAACTTTTTGTCATATTATGAAGCTTCCTTTGAAGAAAAAGTGAAGCAGAGCCCAGTAATCCATACGCTTTTACTGTCCTGTTTATTAATATATTGCCTTATTCTAAAGAACTTTTAACTGTAGAAACTGTTTAGCAGAAGGTCTTGTTAAACACACAGTCAGTAATTGCTCTCAACATGCAATTAATGAACTAATCCATTCTGTTACATATCTACATTTTTCATATTTCCGCACAAGTCTACAAGTTCTGCATGACTTGTCCTCAGCACCGTGTAATGTTCTTAGGAAGAGCAGGATACATAGCATGAAGTCTACTTTTGTTATAAGCAATGTTAATCTTTGTTGTTCTTATCCTGCATTCCCTGCTAGACACTGAATATACCTCTTGTATGTATCTTACAGTTCAAACAGTATTTTACTTTATATGTATAATGCAGTACAATTCCTGATTTAATATATATTTGTTAGGGTTTTTTGCTTTGTTTTTCTTTTCTGTCCTGCTAGACTAGCTTCTTGCCTGGTTAAGCTTGGGACAAAGATGTGGAGAAGAAGGTATTATTAATAATGTAGAGTTCTGTTACTACTAGTGCAAAGGAATAAACTTATTTCATGCTTGGTCGCTGTAATCAATAGAAATAGGAACTGGCATTGTCATAGTTGGTAGGACTTAAGAGATGTGTGGGGGAGTATTACAGATACAATTCCACATGGCAGGCTACTGCTAATTGGGAATTGAATATGGGAATGTGTTTATAATAAAACCATGAAATATCATTAGACACAGCATGAGTTTCTATCCAGTTGTGCCTCTCATACAGCTTATGTTCTAATGCTGTTTGTTCTCTTCCTCTCTTCTAAGCACTGTCTTTATTTAGCATTGTTTGGGTTGCATATAGTTACACTTTTCTTTAGGGTTTCTACTTCTTTCCATTTGTTTCAAATAGTAGTTCTCTTACCATTTCACTCTGTTCTGTAGTAACAGAATGAAACTGCCTGTCATCCTGCTGTGTGAACAAAAGGTGGATTCGAGCACACTTACTGAATGCAATAGCATTTTTCATCTGCTTTTGTGGTGTATACCAGTGACTTGTTGTTGGCCATGCATTGGCTGTAGTAGTGCAAGTTCCCAGGTTCAAAGACTGCTTTATATGATTTAGTCCCTTTAACTTTCTGCTTACAGAACATACATTCTTCCATCAGGGTTAGTTCTTGTAGCATTTTCTGCAGTTTAGATTCATTATTTCATATTTAAAATAAAAGTCTTAAAAATACATTTTCTTAAGTTTAGGTTTGCTCTTGGTAATGTAAGTTTACTGACTGTAGTTTTTCAAAAGTCAAAACTTAACACTCTTAGAGCTACTGCAGCGTTATTTCTGAAGTACAAAATCAAAGTATTCTATTGCTGCTGAAACTGTTATATTTGCATGTAGGATAGTCAAGTACATCTTTCAAAATATAATCAGAAAGGGCATAAAAAGCCTTTCCTAGATTTCTTGTGGGAAGAATTAATCAGTAGTATTAGCCTTATGACTTCAGGTCTTTAATGAATTGAATGCAGCCAAATTCAGTAGCTGTGTGGTCAGACATTTTTTAGATATTCATCATTAAGTGGCGTTTATCAGAAAGCTCGTTTGTGTTATTCTTTTAGTAAGAATACAAAGTCCTTGTTGACCTAAAGGGCACTAAAGACTGCTAGAGTCTTAATATTTGAAAGCCTATTTGAATTTGATAATTGCACGACTGGCAAGTATTAACTTCCCCTTGGTAAAAGAAAATTTGATTTTAAAAGTTCATTTCATCGCTTTGGTTTGGAAATGTTGAGGGGAACAAAGGTATAAAGCCTATGTTGAACTTGGGAAGACACTAATGCTGTATTTTTTTTCTGTCTTGGATATGAATCTTACTTGAAAGGCTGTTTATTCATTATTAAAAGAAACCAATGCAAATTTCTTTAAAAACAGGATGTATAACACTGTTTAGAATAATTCTACTTGTTTGTAATAACATTAGAAGGGGAAAAAAATCCAACCAAATTTTCGGTAATAGAAATGTATATATGAGGAAAAAATACAGCTTACGTATAATGATAAAATGATCCAGATAATCATGCTTGCTTTTCTAGGAAATAATACTTCTTCTTGACCTGCAAAATTATATTTACAGTATGCATATGCTTGATGACTTTGTGACAGCCATGTTTTGTAAACAAATCAAGTGCTTAGTATTTGACAAATATTTTCAAGGCTACCCACTCCAGTGGCTTTGTGCTTTTAATAAATTGATTAGTCCAAATAGAAATGTTCTCACTAATTTGTATGGTGGAATCTTAATGGTGCAGTAAATTAGTTTATACTAATCACTTAAATTAAATCTCAAGGGAGGATTAAAAATATAATTAAAGCTTGAAAGTATACTAGCTTGCTGTGTGTATCTTGTGTCATTTTTTTGCCATGTGTAGTGCTGAAAAGTGTCTCTTGTGTATAGCTGCCTTGGCTGTCGAAGAGCTTGGCTTTGAGCGATTTCATGCATTAATTCAGTAAGTAATATGTTGGAACATTTAAAATACGATATTTTGAAGTAACACTAATATTCACAGCCCGGAAAGGGGTATGTTCAGGAACTTCTTGTGTTACACATCAGGTTAAGCTTAGATTTCAAGTTTTGGTTTGGGGGTTTTGGTGGTTTTTCTTTGCATTTTGCTGTTAAAAGTGGAATATTTTCAGCATAAGCATTAACTTTAAAATAAAACTGGAGCAATGTAATGTGGGAAATTTGCCAAATAACTTATGCTTTTCAAGTATACAAGCACATCTTATTAAGATTCACATTTAAGTTGAAGATGTTAATCCTCAGTATTTGTACGTAGTCTTCACAAGTAATTCTAGCTGAAAAGCTTTATATATACTGAAGAAAATGTGATGTAGTGTTTCCTCTGATTTGAGACAACATAAGAAACATTTATAAGAATATTTCATCTCTAAGACTGATTTTTGTGTCATGCTTTAAAAACTGCTGTCTTCTGGGGCTCTAAATGTAGAGCTTACAGTTTTAGTAATAGTTGTAATCATTATGCAAATAAATCCCCAAAGAGGAAATAAAGAGCAACAGAATTTAAAAGAAACAGTTGAGATGGAAAATGCTGCTAATTAGAACTACAGTAACTACTGGTTATCATATCAGTAGTAATTACTTTGTTCTTTAAACCCATTGTCATACAAAGAAAGATGAAAGAGGAAGGTATACAATTTCTGTAACGTTATCTGATCAAAACACTAATTTCCTGCTCCCCCTACCCCTTCCATTCGCCTCCTCCATCTTTGAACTTGTGGTACCCACTTCAGTTTTTCTCAGTCTTTCTCACTGAAAATTAACACTGGCATATGCCTTTGGAGCAAGACGAATGATGGATTTCATAACTGACTTTGCCTTGCATACCTTGTGTGCCATGCATGCCTATTGATAATGAAAGGTAGATTAAAAATCTCAAGTGTTAGCCAGAATAAACCCATGTACGGATATATATTTTTGTAGATGTTTATTTTTTTTTTAACAAGACTTAATAAAAGTATGAAAGAAATTAACACACAAGTTTATGCAAGATAAGCAGAGTGTGTGATCTAGTTTGAGTTACTCAATACAACCTGATGTTTGTGTTCTGAAAAGTATTTAGCTCTGTCCCAAGAAATAGAAAGTGCATTATGTCACTGGAACCTTGATGGATCTTTTCCTTTCCTCTTTTTTATTTACTTTGAAAGCCTGAAAGATGTTCTTACCTGTTCAAGTGGGAGGTGTTTTTTTTCCACTGTTTATGGACTGAAAGTCTTTCAGAATGCTGTATAATGCAAATTTATTTTGGTGACATATAGATAATTCAGTTTCAGTAACAGTGTGTTGTAGAATTGCTGGTTCAAGCCCCTCTGCTATTTCACAAGTGTGTATAACTTTATGCTTAGTGTTTGCATATAAAAACTATGTTCATTTTTGTACATTGCTCCAGAATTATTCATCTTCTGATGGGGAAATACTAATGACTTTATGGCAGTTATGGTAACTCCAGAACAGCTGCTGTGTCATTCTGTATGTAACACCAGATTTACTCTGCTTTTACTTGGATATTTTCATGTTGGTTATTAGTAGTTCTTATTTGTGCTTTGTGGTGCTATTCTAATCATGTTAGGTGTTAATAGTTCTTATTTGCGCTTTGTGACACTATGCTATTGCCTCATCTAAATACATTCTTCTTTTTTGTTGGGTTTTTCTGTCTTTAGTAAACAAGCATTTAAAAGCTTCCCTGAAATGAAGGATGCAGTTTGGGATCAGTATTCGATGTGGACAAACAGATTTGGTGTATTGCTCTTTCTGTATTCTGTAATACTTACAAAGGTTTGTGGGCTGTTTGATACTTTTAATGTGTGTGTACTTTTCTTTGTTAAGAGAAAGTTTGATCATATAACCCTTTTTTTCCGTAAAAGGTGAACACTAAACTGATAAACTGAATCAAATCTAGACAAATGCATGGAATGGTGTCTTCATTCCATGTTGCAGTTCATTTCCAGCGTAAAAACCTGAAAACCTCAGTCTTTTTTTTTTTTCCTTTAATGATAGAATTACATATTTTGGAAGCATATTTCCTCATAAATCCCCAACATCTCTTACCAAAAGAAGTGTGTTTAGGTGTCAGTTCTTATAAGGACATCAACCTCCTTTTACTGTTACATTCTGTTGTTGTAAATGTTGCAAGTTATTCCTTAAAAGAGCAAAAAGTTTGTAATTTTTCTGCAGGGTATTGAAAATATTAAAAATGAAATTGAAGATGCAGCTGAGCCATTGATAGATCCTGTTTATGGTCACGGAAGGTAAGCTTTAAAATATGGTTGCTACCTCTTGAAATAGATTAGTGGGCTATTTTTTTTATGCTTCTGTAACTGATCATTCTTTTAGGAAATTATTGATATGGCAACAAAGATGCAACCATAATTTTATCATAGCTAAAAGTAACACATTTCTGAGGAAATGCTTCTGTTATTGCTGAATTTTCAGAGGAATAATTCTCAAATTTGGGGCTACATTTTTGTATCAAGGTGTTGGTTGAAAGAGTAGAGATGGTATTAGCATCACTGAATTACAAATACAAGCTAATTAAAGGAATATACTTAGTCAATACCTGCTTAGCTGACCAGATAGTACAATATTTTTTGATTTGTTAAGAGTTAACCAGTTTTGCAGAAACAAAATTTACATCCCTTTTGATAGGCTATTTCTTTCTGTTATGTAGCCAAAGTTTGATTAACCTCCTGTTGACGGGGCATGCTGTTTCTAATGTGTGGGATGGAGACAGAGAATGTTCAGGAATGAGTAAGTTGATTCTATTTTATGCTTGTTTATATTTTTTACTTACTGTAACCTACACATTTGGAATGTGCTCTGTGCTCTATTTCTGTTTTCATAGTCCCCTTGTTTACTGTCCTTTGATTTAAGCAGACCTCCAATGGAAATAAAACATATGTGCACTAAATTTCTTATGTTAATATTGATGAATACAGGATTGTCAGCTACAGGTTGAAATTATAAGAGAACTGGTGGCCTGAATAATGGAAGGGAGTGCAGTAAGTTGTGAAAGTTGGTCATTACACTGGAGATAGGGCCACTATTCAGAACAGCTGCATCAAACTAAAGAAATGAACTGCCAGGAACCTCATGAAATTTACTCAAGTCCCGCATCTGGGATGGAATAAGCCTATGCAAGAGCACAAGGCAGGACTAGCTGGCTAGGATGCAGCTTCGTAGGAAAGGACCTGAGTGAGTTGCCCATGAGGCATCAGTGTGCCATTCTGGAAAAGAAGGCCAGCTGCATTGTGGGCTACATTAGGATGAGGGAAGTGATGGTTCTTTCACACTCTATCTGGCACTTGTGGGACCACCTCTGGAGTGGTATGTCCAGTTTGGCCTCCCCAGTACAGGAAAGATACTGACGTAATGGAGTGAGTGTGGTGAAGGGCTAGAGAGATGATTGGGAAACTTTTGTGGGTTTTTTGCATTTCATTTTACAAACAGAGATTATTTGAAAGCAGGAACACTTGGATTATGAAAGTGTTGCATCCTCTCAGCTACTGCTCCAAAGTTTATCTTGGGTTCATCAAGCACGCTTATTACAAGGATTTTTCCATCATCCAAGTCAGCACTTTCTGATTTTTAGATTGTGATTTATCAGTCTGAATTGTTAGATTATGATCAATCTGAATTGCTCTTGCAGCTTTCCTTTGCACTGGGATAATTTGCTGGTTTACAATTTAATATAACTTTTTTTGAAATCTTTGCAGTTCATCCCCTTGTTTGTCTTTCAGATTATCTTTCTGGTAGACCTTATTCATTAGTTACCCAAGTTAGAATTGTTTTATTTTTCTGAGAATATTGAACTATTTGCACTCAGTAATATTTTACATTTAGGTTCTCCTCAGTTCTGCCCTAAAGATCCAGAACTCCCATAGAAACATCTGTCTCTTTTGGGGGTGAGAGAAGGACCAGAATATAATCTTTCATACATTTTAAGAATCTCATATTATGTGTCCTGTTTTTCACCAGTCGAGTAATTGAACTTAACTAATGTTGGGAGCCCTCCATTTTCTTCAAGTTCTTGGGGTAATTACAGTCAAACCCAGCTAATTCACTTTTCTAAGTCTGTAATGGGTGTATTACAAAGTGATTTGTGTAGTCTGTCAACAAGAAGGACGAAGAACAACCAGTACTGTTCATAGCTGCTTAGGCAAGACTGAATTTTGGATACGTTGTCACATTTCCTTTATCAGTCGTGTTTGTCATCATCTTCAGTCGTTTGTCGTCATCTTCAGTCATTTGTCTAGCATTCTGACTTTCTTTGGCTTTTCTACCAGTGCTATGAATTTCTCTTGCAGAAAGGTTGCAGGTGTAAAAATAACAAGTGATATATGTATTTGCTGACTATTTTTTTGAAGTTAGCGTTTTGTGTGATTTTTCTGGTTTGGTTACTCATCACTTGCCTAAAATTCATCTGGTCAAGGAGATACCAGTTGGAAGGTTTGATGTTAGTATAGTACAGAGTTGATTGCCAGTGCTGCTGTATCTTTCCATGTATAAACATAATGGAAAGATTTCAGGTATTTCTGCAATTAGGAACTTCTGAAACTGAGGGACAGGAAAGGTATTCCTGGGATTAGGGGGAACAATAGTACTAAGGAGCTGCAGAAAACAATGGATATAATGTGGTTCATGGCATATTTGAAGGGGCAGCAGTGAAGCATGAAGCAGCAGTGTGAAGATTCAGCCACAGCGCAGGAACTGAAAAGATGCTAGTTAGGTGATGTTGTTATCATAAGTAAACACATTTACTAAATTGAATTTCTGAAATGGCATTTGCCTTACAATTTTTATTCAGAAGTTATGTAAAGCCACTTTACCCCTTGTTCAGATAATAAATTTTTAATTAAGAAGTAAATCTTTAAAATTATTTTAAAGCCATTTTAAAGGTCCTGCCTTTAATTTTATCAGTGGCAAAAAGCCATGCTAAATTAGAAACTTCAGGAATTATCAGGTAGTTTGCAGCTTATACTCAGAGCTCTGACTCTTACAGTATTGCATATTTTCCAAATAGGCTAGGAGTTACTAACTGGAATTATTCTTGGTTACCACTCATAAGAATACCAGTGGAATGATGCATCTTTAACTGTCTGTGTATTCCCCTTTAAATCTTTGTTCTTACTATATTCTTGTCTCTTGCACAATTATCCGCAATAGGAAGAATATAGGGAGGTAGATATATTTTTTCTCGTTTATTAAAGAGTTTCATGCTTATGTGACATGTAGCAATTTACTATAAATATAGAAAATACTGTAATAGGTTTTTCTACGTAGTGCCCGAGAATTCCTGATGTGTTCATGTTGTCACTAGGTGGCGGTATCCGATACGGTTGAAAACTGTCATTAGATTCTTAACACCGTCGGTTGTTTGGTCCTGATTCTGTTTTTAGTTTTAAGGCTTGAGGTTTCTCCCTTTTTAGAAATTGGAGCACGTTGCAAAAGTACTTTCTGAAAGAGGAGACACTAACGTTCTGACAAGAGGTGTGCATGCTCGTTGTCTTAGGTGACCTTTGGTGTTACCAGATCTCTTGCAGGGATGTGGTGTTTTTTTTTTTTCTGGCAGGTGATGATATAAACAGGGATGAACTTTGATTTAGAGCAGCTTGGTTCCCTTTGTTTCCTTGTAACTCATAGAATAGTGATTTTTTGCTTTTGTGACTGTCTTCTCAGTTGACTAATTCTGAAGGAGGCATGGGTAGACTGGTGACTGTGCTGAAGTTAACCTAACAGCTTTCAGATACACGATCACTGTAGCTTGACTATGAGATACTCAGTTATCTGTCTAGGGAAGAAAATACTTAAATCATAGAATCATTCCAAATCATTTTCTGAGTACTAAGTATTATTTATATGTGACTTTGCTGTACTGATCTGAGCATTAGCTCCTAAATCTGAATCCTTAGTTTAGCAGACTGAGCTTTACATTGATATCTGTGAATGACTGTTAAGAAATACATGTGATGTGTTAAATTTTTCTTTAACATTCTGTTCCTTACTTCTGCCATTCATCTCTTTTCATAGAACATATAAATGTGCTATTTCTGAAAAACAGCTCTTCCCTAGTTTTAAGGATCCTTCATTAGTGGGTTTTTCATTTTTTAATTAGGCTAATTCTCTTGCCCTCAGCTCAAAGATGATTTGTTTCAGCATATGGCAGTTTATAGCAACACGGTTACAAGTCAGTGAAATAACGGGCTGCTGCAAAGTATTATCTGTGCCCCCCTCAATAGTTTAATTCCAAGCAAGTTTGAAGATAATCCTTAAAAACACAGTTTCAAATCAAAGAATTCTGCCCTGCAAAAAGAACCTTTTAATATGTATAGCTGACAACTCCAAGGAAAGAGTTGTACTTCCAGGCCACAAAGGTAGGGAACAAGTTAGTATTTGTAAGGTTTTGGCAATTGTTTTTTGAAGTTGGGTTTTTGTTTGGTTTTGGTTGTTTTGTTTTGGTTTTGTTTTGGGGTTAACTTTTTGTTTGTTTGGGTTGTGGTTTTGGTTTTCTTTTGGGGTGTGTGTTTTTGGTTTTTTTGTTGGTTTTCTTTTTGCTTAACAGTAGAGGAAAAAGCTGAGCCATCACTATAACAACTTGTGCACTGCTGCAAAATTCAGTGAGGTAAGCTTGAAGTTGGTGAAGGAAGCATGGCATACCCTGCCTAGTACTATGAGTTACAGTGAAATACAGAGTTGGTTTTTGCAAGTCCAGAAATATTTAGAAGAGTTTCTTTTTACTTGCTGTGGTCCTGAGGCCTTAGGCCATTGGTAAGGGTTATCATAGATTTATGCTGTTGTAGGTGAATGATGACTGTTAAAAAACATAGTTGGAACTTAGTGCGTTAGAGGGAACTTTCAAATATGAAAGTCAGACATAGCAGAACTGTTCCCAAGTAGACAGTACTTGCACTGCTGAGATGATGTGTATATAAACCCAGAGCTTCTTCAAATCTTTATGCTTATAGCTAGTTTCTAAGCTTGAATTTTGAAGTACTTCTGTTCTTCATTAAGGGTCTGTAAGTGCTCTTCCAATCAGTTGTACATAAATATTTCAGCTATTCCTGACAGCTGTGTGTGTGTGTTTGAGAGCTGTAGGATGCATTAAGTGGAAGTCAGAACAGAATACCAACTAGAGTAAATGCTTTCTTTCCTACAAACAAAACTATTATTTGCAAAGTTACTATTCAGAGTGTGAAGTTATAAAGGATTAAAATTACCAGGGAACTAACTCTCTCTCTCAAAAAAAGGGGGAGTGCAGGGTAATACGCATATGCATATATATGGGATTCTTTGCTCTTCAAGATAGCTGTTTTTATTAAATTTTTCTGAGAATAATTCTGGTACAAGTTACAAGTAGTTGGTATTCTACCAAATCCAGCAACTTTTGAAAAAAAGCTATCAACAGTAAACTTATAAAACTATTCATTTGGCTCTTAGAGAGGGAAGTTATTAAACTGTTACTGGCTTTGACTATATCTTGATGATTTGCTACTGTTGCTAGCACTGCATGATTCTTAGAGTTGTTGCTTGATCAATTTTTAAAGTTTAAAACCAAACCTGCTTAGAGTCTTTTCAGATTTTTCTTGTAATTTTTTGTTTTGTTTTGAACAGAACTTCTTGGTATACATAAACAGGCAACAGTAGGCTTTTTGACACTGATGGAATCTCTGAGATATTGTAAGGTAAGCAGTTCTATGCATCATTTAAGAATTTTATTAAGGTGTTGTTGACCTCTTATGTCTAAGTAAGATATAAGTAATAAGTATTGCTAACATAGTAATAAGTATTAATACTTACATAATTACTTAATTACTTACATAAGTAATAAGTATACTGACATAGCAATAAGTATTACTAACAGCTTCACTGTGAATTTGAGATACTAAAGAATTTTCAGAGTATGTTGACATTAAACCTGAGAATAATGATAGAATCATAGAATAGTTAGGGTTGGAAAGGACCTTATAATGCCACATGAAAAACAGATACATGATAAAGTTGTTAAATGCACCTTACTGAGTAAATGTTGTTGCTATTTAAATTAGAACTTTATTGTACCAATGTAATATAGCCAGGTAGAAGCTTACTTTTTTACTAAAATAAGGCTTAATGCAAGTTATGCAGATGGTTATAAAACTCTGAAGTCTCACAGTGGCTTGCTATTGTGAATGTTGCAGTTTTATTGTTCTTTTATGCTGTCATTGTCTTCAATTTAAAATAAAGAGCCATAAGTAAACACAGTAAACCAACTGTAAAGTAAGTGTATTCTGAATAGAATATGTTCAGGACTTAAAAGCTGCTTACATGTTTATCTGTGAACATTTGAAAGTAACTGAAGTGCAGCCTAGTCCATATTGTTTCTTCCTGTTGTACATTTCTTGATTTAAGGTTTTATTTGATAAATTTTTGGTTTACAAATACTATTTCGAAACAATGTTACTACTCCATTTCAAAAGGCTTTTTGGTTGTTCTTGTCAATCTCTATTGAATACCTGTAGCTTATCTCAGGGTTAAAGAAGATTAAGTAGTTTGCACAACATTGGTGTATTGACTGTAACTAACTGTCCATTTATTATGTAAATGTCAGTTCTGAGTTGATTCATCCAAAACTAGCTAATAAGTCATGTGGACTTCTACCTCATTTAGCATCCAGTTGTATTATTGTTAAGCATAAGAGTATTTATGTACAGTTTGAAGAATGTCTCCAATGGTGAAGTAAGGGACATTGTTGATATTACAATCTCACCACTGTTTTATTTCAGTTAATTATCATAAGCTGTCTTGTTTTCCAAGTCAAAAAAGAATCAGTGATCAAAATTTAAATTAAGTATTTTAGACTGTTTTGTCATCTCATTGATGTTTTATATTAGTTTTCAGAGCAGCTGGAACTCCACTAACTGAATTCTCATTAACTTGATCACTATCTAGATGACTTTTCTGGGTTTGATTTGTGTTTCTCTTTTTGTTGCACCTATTTAGGTTGGCTCCTATTTGAAATCTCCAAAATTTCCCATTTGGATACTTGGCAGTGAAACACACCTCACAGTCTTTTTTGCTAAGGTATGTTAGATGTGATTTTTGGTAACCTCGGGCAGATAAACACCACATAAATTCAAAGTTCAGATCTTGCTACAGTGTGAGTTTCATGTGGCTTTAATGTAAAAATGTAGTCACCAAACTTTTTAATTAAACCTTCCCTTGAAGGCAGAGTTAGTCATATGGTTTAATGGTATCTCATGAATTTTAGTAAAGTCTTTCAGTTCTAGCTTAATTTATTAGGTTGGAGGAAGGTTATGCTTTAGGATACCATAATTGCGATAAGCACTGTTAATTAAATTATAAATTATTAATTAAATTTCTGTAGTGTGATAGATATAAAAAGGAAATAGTTATGGGTAGGTGCCTGTTAGTAATTTTATCTCCCTGACAGTACTTTCATAATTTCTAATCTATAACCATAGTTTGTTGTTCTGGATTTAAAATAGTATCAAGACTATAATGATAATTCCTTGTACTTATTCTAGATTTAAAATGCGTATGAGTACTGTAATAATAATTCCTTATTTTATCAAATATGTACTTTAATCGTAGAATATACTAAAAGCTTTTGAGATGAGTTCTCAAAGTATGAGACCAAATTTTCTGCGAAGACAGTTTCTATTTCTTTAGTTGAAGATTTGCTTTCCTTACATATTTCTATTTCTATGCAACACTTGTTTCTGCTTAAAAATAGTTGTTGAAACTTTAAATGCTACTTACTAGTACATTTATTAGTACTTACTAGAAATGAGCTTTCCTATCCTTACTGTCCTACAAATGAATGACTATTGTAGGTTTAAATCTTGAAAGTAAGTACTAGAACATAAGACAAAGTTGAGCCGTTTAGGCCAAAGTTTTCTTTAAGGAAATTAATCTTTAAAAAGGGAACACAAAACCTAAGATTTTTCTTAGAAAAACGAACAAACCTCCCAATACATTGAGAGTTTGTGTGTGGCGGTGGTTCTTTACCTTTAAATTTAAAAGTCCTTTAATTAGTCTGTGTTGCATGCTGAATGTTTTTTTGCAGATTCTGTTGCAAATGGTGTGCTAGAGCTTCCCTGATTCCCTTGCGTCCGATAAATGCTTTTTCTTTCTTACTCCATGGTAGTAGAAAAATCCTTATCCTCCTTTGAATGTTTTTTTTTTCTGCCTTACTCTCTTCCCAGTAAAGCTTTTTTATTTCAATTTTGAAATCTAATGCACATTTTTTTCTGAATTATGCCATCCAAGTCAGTACCCTGTCCTATAGATAGCAGTCTAATGCAAATAGACATAATCACTGTTATACTAGTCAAATATACCTCACTTGTCCAGAATGTTACTACACCTTCATATGTTTTGTTCCTGCAGTGATCCTTTCCAGATAGAAATCCATTTCTAATGCTCTTTCTCTTAGAATGCTGGGGCCTGTTTGTTGGGTTTAACATAACTGGGCACCAATACCTGGTGCCTCCAATACAGCTTGGTTCCTTTTTCTTCACTGAATTCCGCTTAGCCTGCAGAAAGCGGAAGGTTATGATTATTGTCCTAGGAAATAAAGCAGGGAAGGGAAGCAACACAGGCTTGGCAGTGAATTTCCTAGGTTTTTATTTTTTTTTTCTTGTATTTGATGTAAAGAAGCAGGAGCTGAAGGTGTGTAAAAGTTCCGAGCCCTGGAATTTGTGTGTCTGATCTCACCATTTCTAAATTTAAGGTTGCTGAACATTTCAGGTGGAGCAGAGATGTCAGCTACAGTGGAAATACGAATCATGTCAGCAGTCCATTTATGTTGTCAGTTGAAGCTACATGCCAAAAACTACAGGAAGAAACTTGATTTAATTGCCAGTGGTTAGTCAGCAAGTTGTTGAACTAGTGTGTGTAATTGTCTAGATGGTGCTTGATAGTGAGGATGTAACTTCTGTCTTGATGGTGATTTTGATTACATGAGAGAGAAATCATCAGAACGGAAAGAGGAAAACGGGCTGTGGAGCCAAAAGCAGTGCAGATAAAGTTTGGAAAAAAGTAAATGCAGCTTTAATTCTTTCAAGCTGCTTATGATTTGGTTACCACACCTCAGCAAGTGCAGAGCCACACAGTGCTGTTTTCTGGCACACTGCTGTTGTCTAGCACACT
>JAVHNF010068052.1:0-12300 GCA_034783455.1 Micropsitta finschii | reverse complement strand
ATAATCTGTCCTTCAAAGCAGGAAACATGGTGAAAAAGCTTACTTTGTGTCAACAAGTGAATTGTTGCCTTCTTGGGATGTTTTGAACTAAAAAAAACATCATCTGTGGCAATGTAACTGTTAAACATGTATTCACTGTAGTTTGAGTTTCTCTAGTTTTTGAAAGACCGCAGTGCTGTGGCTTTTTTTGATGACTGTCTCATTAAACCATCCTCTCCCTCAGGAATGGACCTTGTATTACTGTTTCCATAACTTAGCTGAGTGTACGTTAAGCCCTGCTTTCCAGATGGATAGGCTGAAAGTGTGTTCACTATAGATTTCTCAGTTACTAATTCTTGCTCTTTGGTTTATTTTCTTTTCCTCTACAGCCTCACCCCACCCTTGGATCAAGTAGGCTCCCTTTTCTGTCTGGGTAGTATGGGTGAAGGTGAAAAAGGATTTGAATAAGTAGTTGTCTTTATGTAGCTTTTCATTCTGCCCTATTGAGAACTCTCTTCATTTGCAGTACCAGCAACATGCTGGAGGTACTGCCAAGTAAATGCAGTCCTTTTACTCACAAGGCAGAGTGCAGCTAGAGCCAGTTTGCTTCCTTTCAACCACCTTGCTGAAACAGATTGCTTACCATGAGTGTTTCTCTTCCACCACCACCTCTACCCTTTGAACACTTCCAGATAAATTGTGTCATTTTCTGGTGGTCTGAATTACAAGGCCTGTATTTTATTATCTAAACTGTGACAAGAACTTTGCTACCCATGGGGGTGGCGTGCTTCCTTTTGTCTTTTTCTTCCCATGTTCAAGGAAAGGATTTTCTTTTGGCTTTATCTGAATCCCAGGTAGACCACAGTCCCCATTCAAGGCTGAGCGGGATACAGGATATGATCTTAGACACCTGCCATTCTGAAGTGGGAACAGTTGTGGCTCCAGAGCTCTTGTGTAGAGACAACTAAGTCAAGGATGTTTCTTTCAGTTCCTCTGTATACAGCTCTCAAGCAGGAACATCTTTTACTCCTCCTAGTATTCTGTGGGTATTTTCCACTAGTTTGACACTTCTAATGTCTTCTGTCACATAAGATAACATGCCTCAGACCAATCTCATATTCCACCAGCCAGCACAAGAAAAGCGCTGTAAGCAGTTTGAAGAGGATGCTACCACTGCAGCAGCTGTGGGCAGCAGCCCTTCCAAACTATTGGTGCAGATGATGTTCTGAACAGCAGTGGAAGTCTTGAACTAGTCTTCATTGCCCATCTTTCTGTTCAGAGCCCAACTGGCATGCTTTCAACCGACATTTATGTCAAATAACATCAAATGCTTTAGTATGGAATTCACAGGTAAGGTCTCTAGGAGTTGCTTTGCTTTGTTGCTACAGCATAGTTCTCCAACTCTGTCTTTTTTCAGGGGTCCTTCATGGAAGTGGCATGGATAATGGGACAACTGCCCATTATTCTCCTCTTTATTGGACCTATGCTTTTACCGAATGATTTTTGGATTTCTGGTGTGGTCTTTTGCTGCCACCTCCCTCCCCAGCATCTGTCAGAACAGTCTGTATCTTCACCAAATGTTCTGCCATCTCTGAAGCCCTCAAGAGTGATGTGAACGTTAATAAAGCAATGTTCTTTGAAGAAATCCAGGGTTGCTTCTGGATAGTTAGTGAAACAGTGCAACTATTTTAAGCTAATTTAAAACTACACATGTAAGCGTTTCTGTGTCAAAGCACATTAGGTAAGAGCAGACCATCTGAAGCCTGTCTTCCAGCAGCTTGTCTCCTAGACCCTTTCTGAAGTGATTTTTAATCTTTCCATTTCCATCTCTGCCTTTTACCTCTCTTTCTCCTGCTCCCACACACTCATACCTGCTGTAATAACCCCTGCCTGTCTCCTGCGGTACTCCAGAGGAGGCAAGCGTGCAGTCCAGGTCTTCTGGGCTTGGGCCAGCAGTGTTTGAATGATTGTCTACCTGTTGCCCACCATGGCAGTTCCCAGCAGGATTCTGTCTTCACTCTCAGTGAAGCACAAACCAGTATGTTTCCTCCCTGCTTGGCTTCTAGTTTCAACAACCAGTCATGAAACCCCATTCTGTCTGTTAAATAACATGGAAATTGGGCAATGGATTCAGAAGTCGGCTAGAGAGATGGGAATTGGTTTCAGAGATCTCGTCAACCTTGTTTTCTTGGGAAACTATTTTGGAAAAGTTGATGGCTTGAAAGCCACTGATTATAGTATTGAAAAATACATGCTTTTCTCTGTAATACAAGACTGGATTAAATAATTTTTGTTCTTGCAGATCTGATTATAGCAAATTGATAATTTATCAATGTTTCTATATTGTCTTTAGGCAAATTTTTAAGAAGGTGTTTCTGTAATTCATCAGTGTTTCTGTGTTGTCTTCAGGCAAATTTTTAAGAAGGAGGTTAGTGCTACAATATGTAATTCTTCCACATATCACTCAACAGTGCTGGTGTAGAACTGTAGAGCAGTCCATATGCAAACAGATTTCATTTTCAAGGGCAAGAGGTCTTTCAGGGTGGGATCTTTGTAAAAATTCATAGCCAGGATTTCAGCGTGGCTTAACCATTATGTTCTGCTTTTGATTTGGAGAATGAAAACTTCTGGAATGTTTTCATTAAAACTTATAAAGAGTATTTTTTTGCCTCTGAGGGTAAACATGGGATCTTAAAATAACTGGTACTACTGATGAGAATAAATTTTCAAAGTAATATAAAATGACTTGTTTGTGTATCACAAGAGCCAACAAGTGAAACATGATTTTTGTGACATGTTGTACTTAGTATTGGAAATAATTATTATAATTAACTGTTGATGGGATTCCCTTATATGGAACTTTCAATGCATGGGATACATCAAAATACAATTCATAAGGCTGGGGTGGGGGATATATTTTGGCACATATGATGAAATATCAGCTTGGGCAGCTGAAGTATGTTGTTGTTAGATGTTTGTCACGTTTTCAGCTTTGCTGCCTGAAGGAGGTATGTTACTTTTTTTTCCTCCTTAGATACAAATATATGGACTAGTTGAACTTCTAAAGTTTTCTGGATACTGGAAGTGAATGACATCCAAAGTTAGACAGTGCATGGGATTTGTATATAGAGGATTAAAATCTTGGGGTTTTAACTATTTATAGTACAACAATCTCAGTTGAAAGCTAGAATTATTTTGAAGATAAGAGATGTGGGGTTTTGGTAATGTCTCCAAGGCAGGTAACTTTAAGTTTCCCCTTGAAAAGATTTGGTTAGAGTATTAATAAGTCACATTTAGTGAATAAAAAGCATTAACATGTAATAATTGGGAGGCTTTACCATATTTGAAAGTTCAGTTGAAAGACATGGAGAATTTTCAGTATTAAGCAGTGCATTCAGTGACTAAAATAACTGAAGTAATCTGGAAAGCCAAAATGCCAACAGAAATGCACACTCTGCGCTTGGTCTATCAAAAAAAAAATAAATTGTAGTTGCAGGAGATTTATTTTAAAAAATCTGATTTGTGTCACATGAAACCATGGAAAGAACAGCATCAACAAGATAATCTGGGGGGAGGGAGGACAGTGCTAATGATAGTCTTTATTCTTGGATTGCTTTAAGATTTTATGGAAAAAACTGCATGCTCATAAACCAAAGTAGAACTATGTAGTTTGTATTTTAAATAATATGTCTGTGCAGTTGGAAGTTACATTGGTTATATCCTTCCATACCATGGAGATTTTAAGAGTTCTCCCTTGTTACAGTGTCTCCATGAGCTGCTAATCATTAACAGGAGCCTACCATAAAAAGATCCCCTCTTTATAGTTAAACCCTGAATATTAAAATCAGTGAACATTTTGTTGTTAATAAGCTGTATATGCTACAGCACCATCGATTTTAAATTGAGAATTATTTGCACCTAGTTTACTGTACTTTAGTGATGGTGAAATCTACTTAGTATGTTCTGTAATACTGACCCCCAAAAATTAAACTTTTGGAGTATTCCAAATTATTTTAAGAGTTGGTCACATATCAAATTTTACAGTGTATGTGTGTACCTTATATAATCACATTAACATCAGTTATAGAAGAGTTATAGAGAATCATAGGGAGTATATACTCAACAACTGCACGACTTTATACATAGTTTGGCATCATGAACCTATTTATGTTGAGCTGTAGATGTTATTAAAGCAGTATGGTCTCTTTATTTACAACGTACTTTAAGAAAAACATTTGAACATACATAAACATGAAGATGCACTGTTAAAGTACTGATTTTCTGTAGGTGTTCTAGTTACAGAATCATAGAATGGTTTGGGCTGGAAGGCACTTTAAAGCTCATCTAGTTCTAACCCCCCTGCCACATGTTCCACTAGACCGGATTGCTCCAAGCCCCATCCAGCCTGGCTTTGAACACTGGTAGGGGTGGGGCATCCACAGCTCCTCAGGAAAACCTGTTCCATCACCCTCACAGTGGAGAAATTCTTCTTAATCTGACGTTTGGCACAAACTTCATTGTTAGTAAAGTTGCAGTGTGGATACCCCTTTCAGTACATCACAGCAAATTGAACTCCAGTACTTCCCTCTATGCACTGCTTCACTTTGTAATGTAGATGTTTGCATTGTGCTCAGGTGGCAATGGAGTAGCCCTTAAGAGTGAAAGTATATAGTGGGCTGCTGATCTAGAGCCTTGGAAGACAGAACAGGTGTCTCTTTTTTTGTCTAATACAATCCTGTATAATACCAAATTCTTGTCTCTCCTCTACAGGGAAATGAGGGGAGCTCTGTAACCCCTCATTGTTTGCACCTTATGTCAGAAATAGCTACATCATTTATCTGTTCAAAGTAACACTGTTGCCTATTGGTTTTAAGCATATGTTGCGTCTCTTGTTACTCTTATTGGTGTGTCCTAGGCAGTTGGCTTTCATTCAGGAAAGTTTTTAAGTATATGCTGGATGCCATTAGGTGTATACTTAAAATTCTTGACTGATTTGGAGTCAGCTATTAAGGGAAACTGGGTAAGAGTGGAATTCTGGTCAAATGTATGATTTGCTTCTGTTCGTTCCCAAAGCAGGTCTCTTAATCTGTTAAAAGAACAGTAGGTCATTATGTATCTTTTAATTCTGCATTTTTGATTTCTTTTCTGGGCTTTCCTTCACACCTACAGACTTGTATGGTTTAAACCAAAGTTCACTGTTAGTACATACAGGTATAATGAGAGGATGGTGTCATGATTTTCTGTTTCAGGAAAATCTTAAGTCATCTTCAGAAAGCAAAGTTGAGCTGAACAGGAGTTGAGTGAACAGGAAAAAAGCAAAAACATATACTTTATAAAAGACTTTAACGTAACTTTTGGGTTTGTAACAAATTAGTTCATTTAATACAGTACGAACAAAAGCACATTTCTCAGAGTTTAATATTACTCAGGGTAGTGTCAGTGCTGCTGTTTCTGGGGTTTTGTTTTTACTTTAGCATAGCAGGTAACATCACGTTTTCACTTTGACAGGAAGAAAAACTATGGCACTGGTATTGCCAAATGCAGTGTTGCCCTCTGAGCAAGTTTTTCATTTTCCTTTCTTTGTGAAAAACAACTGGGGCGATTGTAAATTTGCAAGAGGAGACGTAGGAATTTAAGTACTCCTAGCAAGCAGGTTTTGGAGCTCTATTTTGGAGTTTCATGTTCTATTTGAACATCAAATCTTTATATCCTTTTAAACTAAAGGGTGTCTTGAATAGGTGCATTTCTTATTATTTATGCCGCCTTTAATTTCTTAAAAGTAACTTACCAATTTCACTTTCTTTCCTAGTAATTTTGGAGGCATAAAGCCAGAGGGCTGTGTTTATTGCTGGTTTTCAATACTGTGCCTCCGCATATATTTTGGAAAGCACGATTGTATTTGAGATGAAAAAAGTCACAGATAAATAGAAGCATTACAATAGCTGCTGCTGAAATCATACTTTTCCATACAGCTAATGAATTGATGTTCTGCCAGTCTATGAGATGGGCTTTGAAACATTCTCTAACAGTTTTCTATCTAAATAATGTTTATGTATTTCATTGTATTCATAGTACACCCAATAAATTTCACTGGGTACATGTATGTGTGTTTTCTGACATGAAGGACAGTACTATAAATCTAAATCTCTGCTTAATATATATATATTCTCCAATTAGCTCTTGTGCCACAACATGTGCATGAAAAGACTTACGTAAAATTTGTCTAGAAGCCTGCGGAATAATCGTTAACGTATCAGCAGTATTGCCAAATGACCTGGATTTTCATTTTGTTGTATTTATGTTTTCATTAATTTAAGGTCCAACCCTGTGTAGCATGGCTAAGCATTTCCTTAGTAATCTGGATCTGAATTAAGAATATTCTGACAGCTTTCTTCTTCGGGTTTTGTTTTTTTTTTTTTTCCATAAGGATATGGCTCTTGTTGCTCCTGAAGCGCCTTCAGAACAAGCTAGAAGGGTTTTCCAGACATATGACCCTGAGGGTAAGGGCTGTACTTCATGTTGAAATAAGACTTTTTAGTTGGAATGTACTCACTAGCAGAGACAAATTCCAGGTAGTAATGAGTTCTGCCTTGTGTAAGGTATCTCTTCAAAAAAGAGGACCATCATTTTCTAAAATTTGTTCCAAATACTGTACTGTCAAATCCATTTCAAATTCTGTGCCAGGGTAATAACCCTGTTTATACTTGAGCTGATTAAGAGAAGAATGAAATACTTAGTATGTAAGAGGAGGTATTTTCTATACAGTCAGTCTACAAGTGATGTGAAGAAATTTTCTGAGGACTCTATAGTAAGGGAGGTCGTATATAATGCTGCAAAGTGGAGTTCTTGTAGCATAAGATTTTTAACCTTGTAATGTTCTTTCTAATTAACATAAAGCTTAAATATAATTTGATTTCCCTTATGTTACATTTTCCTAAAATAACTGATCAGTGTGATTGCATTCTTCATGAAATTTTGTTCTTAAATGTATGTGACATACACAGAAAATTTCCTCATGTTTTGGAAAGCAGAGGATGTCTGCCATTCAGGTGCTGGTTTAATTAATCAAAAGGGAAAAAGAGTACAGTTGTCGTCCCAAGGTATCTAGTGGAGATGGAGATTGCTATAAAGAGTTTGAATTCTTAGTAAGTATTAAGCTACTGAGTGTATGAATGATAAACAAGAGCTTCTGTGTTACAGTTCTTTCTTTTTTGAAGAAGTGTTTGAAAACTATGTTCCTTCTAGAACCTCACCCTTGCTTGCAAATTTTAAAGATGAAGATATGCAATATTTGTATTTTTGAGTAAAATGTCTACTTCTGGAAAGCTTGTTTTCCTTTCCTAATGAGGAGCTTTGCTACTTCTTCAGATAATGGTTTTATATCTGACTCTCTACTAGAAGACGTAATGAAGGCTCTGGACCTTGTGTCAGATCCTGAATAGTAAGTATGATAAAATTTAAATACTACAGAGGTTTAACCACACACTAACTATAATTTAGGTTTTTTTCTTGTTTCAATTAACCATGTGTCAGTTATAATTGGGGGGGAGGTGGTGGTCTGGATTTTTCTAGCTTGCGTTCTGGGGACACCGTTATTTTAGAGTATTTAAGTCAGCTTTAAATTAAACACCAGGGATTCAAATTAAAATGTCTTTTGTAGTGATAATTAGAAGCTAAAAAAACCCTCAGATCTACTGTATTACTATATATTGAGGAGATAGTTGTGAATATATTTCCATATGTTGGGTGACAGTGAAACTGTGATAAAAGAGCCAAACATCCCAGGTATTCAGAGGTAGAATAGCATTGGATTAGCACTGGATCTGTCTACACAGCTTGGAGCTGAAACTGTTTCAGTTACACTTCTGTTTTCACCAGCACTCAGTACCCTGTAGTGTTTATAATTGTCATTTGTTTCCAGAGATGACATCTTGATTTCTAGGATTAGAATTAAAACTATCAAATGAAAAAGTAATTTATTTTAGACCTTCTGTGGACAGACAGGACTAATATTCAGTGGCAGCAGTTAACAGCCTTCAGTATCAAAGTTTACCATGTTTTGCCACTAAATGTTTAGGCGGACTATGTGCTTGAACTTTCTTACCTCTCCAAAAGATGGTTCTGCTCTTTTGAAGGCATACAGTCTAGTTTATTGGGGTCTAAACCTTCCTGTAGAATGGCTCTGGAAACTGCAAGTTTACGTATCACAGCTGTCTGAGATTTGATTGATGCCATTTTTTGTCCCTTCAGATGTTACTAAGTACAACAAAGTTTACTGAGCTGTTCTGTATGAAGAGTAGGAGTAAAAATTGAAATCAAAAGACACCCAGGAAACTAAAACCTGTAGAACTGAAAACCACTAAAACAAATACAAGCCCAGAAGGCTAGCATTCATATTATGTCAGTACATGGTGAAATCTGCAAATCTGTTTGGTTTTTTTTTTAAGTGAGGGAAGGAAAAAAGCCTTAGTTTAATAGGTCTCAGGCGCTTTCTTTTGGCCTTATTGTTCTGCTGCCTCAGTAAATCTGCAAAATCCTCTTTCCACATTCAGCATTTTTTCTGTTTGAATGTTCAGCCCACAGGGTATTTGTGGCATAGCCCTGGCCTATTTTGTTGTCCATAGCACATCAAATACGTAATGATGTAGGAGGAGCCATTCAGAAGGTCTGCTATATGGAAAAACCATGATCAAATCATGGAATATTCAGTCTTTAATCACCTTCTCTTAAATGTTTTTGTTTAATTCACTTGTTGTCTAATATTACTGTCTTGGGGACCTACTCAAGATGTCCTGTCTATTCCACACAGGCTTTTCTGGTTGTTTTTTATTGTTAGCTTGTTTTTAAGTAAAAATAAAGTCATTGCTTCCAAGTGTATTACTTGCATTTTTAGTTCAAGAACTAAGTGGAATTGCTTTGTGATCATCTAATCCAAGTCTTCAAGCTTCTCTGAATCTCAAGATGAGGAATGGTCAGATCTGCTTAGAGGTTAAGAAGTATAGAAGGGAAAACTTTGTAGGGCAGATGTGAATTACCACGGTGGATTAGCCATTCCAGTACTGAATACCACTGCATGTGATTTTAGTAAAATTTTCTAGTCTTTTAGTAAATATATCTAAGAACTCACGTCTCCTGTTCGCTTTTGTCTGTTTGTTTCTAGAAAACATTTGATACTCTTTAGGGCACTGAGTTGCGTACATCTGTCAATCTAGGTTTAGCTGTTTAAAGCATTTTATCCTATCTGTCTGTTTGACTAGTGCTAGAGGCTTTTGTCCCCAAACACTTCTCAGCCGTTAGAGTGCAAAGGCCATCAGTATCATCACCCAAACATTTATCACCTCTTCAGTTAAGATGTTAGACCTCTTATTGAAGTGACTAGAGCATGTACACATGCTTGTTTTGGTAGCTCTGCTGCAATATCACTAACACTGAACAGTGTTAACTATTTGCTGAATGAAAAAGCCTCAAACAGCGATCAAACAGCAATCAAATAAATCTCCCATCCTGCTTAACTTGTTCAGCTTTTTGCACTGTCCATGTCTAAAAATAGTATGGCTCTGCATTTTTAAACAGTTCTTATATTTTATTAGTGAGTATATTGCTTGTTTTAATTTCATTATGTAATTTTAAGTGCATTTTCAAAGTTATGTTTACTGCCTTGGTTCTGTTTACAAACACGATGTTCTTACAACTCTGTTAAGGATTTCAAGAATTTCGGCAGGTTTCAGACAGCTACTGAAATACCTTAAATTGAGAGTAAGAATGAGGAATAGAAGGTTTAATGTCCAGTGTCTTGCAAATCCTCAGTTGTAGTTTCACCTGAATAGTGAAATGTCTATTTTATTTTTTTTTCTAGCTATTAAATTAACAGAGTTTATAGGATTATCACAGTACCACATTCAGTCTTATGAACCTTAAAATTCCTCTTCCAAGCTCCTTAACAGAGCCACTCTTACGAATTACATGACGTATTCCATGTGATTTGGCGCAGAAACAAAAAAAACCAAATAATTTACTACTAGTACTATGTTAGGACCAAGAAAGGAAACTACTAAAAATTTAACAATGAAGACACGTAACTGGTAACCAAAAGGATAAACTGCTTACCTGCAGCAGTAGTTGAAAAGATCTTAGAAAGACAGTTTCTGCCCACATACCCTGGCAAAAGGGACCTAAGTGGTTAAAGGCCTACGTGGTAAAAGAGGCAGCGATGAGAAGCTAAGACTCTGCCTCCTGAAAGGAAAATATAGTGCCTGCAGGAAAAAAAATAGTTTATGGAACGTTAAATACAAAATAAAGCAGAGTTAAAATCTTCTGAAGACTAATCTGCAGAGTTATAAGGTAAAAGCCTTCTTTTAGTAGTACTTCTTTTAAGTAGTACTTCTTTTAAGCCAATCAGAACCAAGAGACTGGAAGACGGGCTAGTGGAGAAGTCTCAGTACAACAAAAATGAGTGATTGCACAGGGGATAAAACAGTCCTGATTTTACATAAACATTGTTGGCCTATGGGCTAGATATTAATAATTCAGGAAACAGATGTTAGATTTAAACTGATACTCAGTAGTAGACAGACATACAGAGTGGGATTTCTAGAAATTATGCCATATTATAAATGTATGATGTTTCACTCCATTTTAAAAAGAGCATTTTAGAAAGTCATCAGGAAGGCAACAAGGCTAATTGAAGGTTATTAAGGATGACATTAGTACAAGGAAGAACTAGGTTAGGACTGTTTGACCTGGAAAAGAGAGATAGCCATTGACACGTAAGAGAGGTTTCTAAAATCAGGAGCTTCTGAACAAATACAGACTGATTGTTGATTGCTTCTCACAGTGCAAAAATGAGGTGTCACTAAACTGAATGATCAGGTGACAGGCTCAAAATGGGAGGAGATACTTATTCCCAGAATCCATAGTTTAATTTTGTGAGCAGAGCTTATGAAATGCCACAAGTGTGGGTTCAAAGCCAATTAGGCACGTTCACGGAAAGAATACGTATCTTTGCGTTTTCTCTACTGCCTCTCACTGAAGATGTCTTTGAGCAGCAGACTGCTGGAAATGGGGAGGGTAAACTAAAGATATCACTGTCTGTCCTGTTGTACTCTTATCATAAGCATCTATGACTGACCAGTGTCAGAAAGAGGGTACTGGCAAGACACTCAGTTGGCCTGACCCAGTGAGGACATTCTGTGTATGGTACAACTTGTAACTTAGCCAAAAGGATAGGCAGATGCAAATAAGTGTTTAAGTGATCTGATGCCTGTAGAAATATATTACTTAAATAGAAATAAAAAGTTAAAATTGACATTCATTTATATGGTACCTGAACTGGTACCATATTCATGCAGTAAGGCTCTCAGATTAGAACTGTAAATATTTTCATTATTTATTGGGTTTGGCTTCTTCGATATCAAGGATGTGATGTAAATAAGAAATGTATCTGTTAAAGTCTAATTTTATTTCAGCGTACTTAGAGAAAATCTTGGAGGTTTTTCAAGTCTCCATTTAAAAACAGGTTGTTTGGCAGTTACAGAACTGTATTTGAAAGCTGACTGGTTTATGTCTCTTAAGTTCAAGAATGCTTCCAAGATAGCAAAACACCTTTTGGGTTGTAAACCTGGTTTTAGATTATATGGGTTTCAAATTATTTTACCAAATATGGTGGTCCTTCAGAATTAGCACTTAATTTAAAATAACAAATTACTTTTATTTAAAAATAACTATGTTTTAGCAACTTGCATGCCATTCTGGTGCAGTTGTCATGATTAAAAATAGGATGGTATTGCTATATTTGGCAGCCAGTACTGTGGTAGCACAGCGTAACTTAGGCAAGAATAAAAATGTCTTACTCATACTTTTATATTCAATGTTTCTGTCACAGTGTAAACCTCATGAAGACCAAATTAGACCCAGAAGGACTGGGCATCATATTACTGGGTCCCTTTCTGCAAGAATTCTTCCCTGAGCAGGTAATCAATAGCGCTTTAGTGCATTGTCTGTTCTTGTCTTTTTGATTCATTAAACACTTCTATCAATATCACAGAGCTGTTTCTACTAACAAGTGCTGCATTCAGAACAGGTGACCAGCAAATGATTTCTTGTATTGCACAACAAACCAGAGGCTTCCATTTTGCATAAGTTGTCCATGATTTTGTCAGCTTTATACTGGAAGAAAACTCCACTGTAGCAACAAGTTCTAAAATCAACTTCAGGAAATACATAATCACTTTGCATTTGAAACTGAACTGTTTCTTTACTCAGAAAGTTCACATAAGTTTGTTTTTTTCTGAGGATAAATGACCATACTGGTTTTATCATTCT
>JAVHNF010068048.1:0-15830 GCA_034783455.1 Micropsitta finschii | reverse complement strand
GCCCAACTAGATGAAAGGTGGGTGTATTTGTCTATGTATCTATACATAAATCAAGATATAGATATGTGTATATATATATCTATATATACATATACAGAGATAGATCTTTATATAGAGAGAGATACAACAACTGCAATGCACTAACATTATTTTCAGTCTTTGTTGGAAAGTTTTATTCCACAAGTAAAACTTAGGTTTTGGGTAAAAAACATGAACAGGAGGCTGCCAGCTCCATCTAGGAAGAGGATGAGCATGGGTCCAGGAAAGTATTTGAGCTCTTGGTTAATTTTAAGAGCTATGATTGTGAAGTCTTGACACACTTGTGTTTATTATAAACAGGAATGATGGCACTGAGTTTGGTGGGTCTATTTATCAGAAGGTTAATGATAAGGTTGAGACATCAGTCAATCTTGCATGGACTGCTGGCAGTAACAACACACGTTTTGGTATTGCTACAAAGTACCAACTGGATGAGAAGACTTCCCTTGTGGTAAGAATGCTGTTATAGGAATGAGTATTTCAAGCTATTTAAATACTGAAAATGTTTGGCATGAAGTAGTGGCATTAAATAGAAAGCATGGTACATAGTTAAAATCTAAATCAGGTGTTCAGAGGTCATATTTGAGATGATGGGAAACCAATGGTAAACCTGTTTATGCTAAATGGCCAAGGTTTTGTTCATGGTGAAACTGTCACGAGTTTTGACTTAAGTGCCTTGTGCCTGTGCCAGATGTGTTTTCTAAAGGTAATAAGAGGATGCAGCATTTAAATAGTGCCAGTGACTCTTAAGTAATAGTGTGTATATGCTGCCACTAGGGACTGAAGTAGCATTTGGGACATTTCAAACCCAAAAATCAGTTCCAGGACAATTCAGCCAAAAATTAAAAGGTGGGAAATACTTTTGTAAACTGCTCAAAACTTGGGAATGTGAAAATGGGTTTGGGTATTCCTATGTTCATTGCTTATTAAAAAACACGATCACTACTAAGAGAACAGGAATCTGAACAAGATAGATTTCATTGGCTATTAAGGGACTAGTAACTAGCTCCTTTCAGACTCTAAAGAGACAGTGGAGGATGGGCATAATGGGTCACAATTTGAGGCAAAGATTGCAACTATTAAGCTGTAACAGGCTTAAGCTGGAATCTCTTGAGGAGAAAAGGATAATGTTGAAATACACCTCTGCTAGAGGTTAGTCTGTAACTAGTTGAAAGATCTAATGCATAAGCCCAGGGTACTGGGACAGTTCTGTCTGGATATTTACTCAGAGTGTGTAAAACATATTTTCTCTTTTCCCTGCAGGCTAAAGTGAATAATGCCAGCCTGATTGGAATTGGATACTCTCATGCCCTCCGACCAGGTATGAAATCTTAACTGGTAGCAGAAGCTAGTATTAGTGCTATGGTGTGGGTTATTTTACTGTCATGTTCAGCATACAATAGATAAATCAGCTAGAAATATTCCTGAGGCTCACAAAAGTAAACTGTGTGCATGTACAGAAGTTCTTATATTATCACTGTATGAAGGGTCTCATTACTTGCTTTCTTAGGCATAAAGCTGACTCTCTCAGGCTTGATTGATGGCAAGAATTTCAGTGCTGGAGGTCACAAAATTGGGCTGGGATTTGAGCTGGAAGCTTAATGCAGCTTAAAGCGAAGCTACAGGTGGTGCTCTGAAGGATAAAGAAGTGTACCCAGTATGTTTCGGCCTTAATATTACCCTGAAATTCCAAGAAGTGTGAACTTTCTATTCTTCCAAAGAATCATTTCAGCCCAACACTGAAGTCCAGAAACTGCCAGCACATCAAAGGAAGATAGTTGAAGGCATGCATGGAAGTTGTGATGTTTGTGCCACATTTCACTTCAGTTTCCCACATGTTCCTAAAACCAGAAGAAACTCCCACATCTCCCTATTATTGTATTGCATCCTGCATGTCTCGCACTTCACCACCTTTTATCAAAGGTGGGCTCTGTGCTGTAGGAGCAACTTGGATTTACATCAGAATGAAATAAATTGGTCCCAGTTAGAACATAATCTTGGTGTGTCCTGTCTGTCGGTAAGCACAAAAGCTATGTCCATCCAGCTCTGCTTCTTTCCTTTGGTGCAACTTTAAGCGTGGTTAATAGGTAACCTGCAAATACTTTGTTAAGCTGTGTGTACACTGAGGATTTCCTTCTCTCTGGTCTCTGGGGGTAACATCCTTCCACCACTCATGGTTTAGAAACCTGCACAGTGAAAGCAGCTTTTTCATCAAAATGTTATTGAGGGTATCAAAAAGAGCAAACCAAAAGTTTACATGTTTTAGATCATTTCGTTCCCATATAGGAAACAAGTACCAGGTAAGTACAACCATTACACTTAAGGAAAAAAGTGCAAATCAGCAAAGTTAAGAAATAAAGTTCACAGTTCAAGTATATTAGGAAGGTGACATCTACCAGTGACTGTGCAAGCTGACTGCATGCAGTGTCCATTGTTCATCAGAAAGCCCAAAAGGCAGCAAAACAACCACATGTGATGCTTAAGGGAAGATACATCAGGACAAAGAGTAAGAATACCTGCTGTCTTAAGGCACGATTCAGAACTTTTCCAAGCACTTAGAACAGGCATTTCCTACTGTGTCTTTGTGGAAAAAAAAGGTCCAAGAGATGGTTACTAAAATCTAGGCCACGTGTATCACATAAGCAGCAGGTGAAAGTAGGAGGGATTTGAACTTCCCTTCTCAGAGGCAGCAGCTTTTCACAGTTGCCTTCCTGAAATCGCATGTCTTCAAAGGCAGCCGAAGTGATTTTACATCTGGGTTTGTTCTGGACTGTTTATTTCTTCTACCTGAAGCTGCAGCCAGCTCCAATCTAGAGCCTAAAAGGAACAAACAGAAGTACAACATTGAATGCAATTGAGATTGCTCCTGAATAAAAGGGAATTCATTTAAAAGATTTAAATTTTAAAGATTAAGATACTGTGACAAAGTTGGTCAATACAGTTTCATGATGAACCATAAGACTGCTGTAAAGGAAACCCTTAAGTTGCTTATTTTCTCTAATATTTAACTTTCTTTTTAAGATTCTGCTTCATTAAATAAGCATCCCTGCCCACCAGTGTATTGCCACCACCAGACCAGCCTCATTTTAAGGTGTTTGTCACAGCCCAGGTCTCCAGCATGTAGCTCCCCTTCTCATCAAGCAGGGAATATGTCAGTCAGTTCAACTGGGGAAATGGGTGCTTTCTGTCTCCCACAATTACTTTCTCCTTGTCTAAGAGTCACATACAGATTTCTATTGGCTGTATTACTTATTACAAGCAATTATTACTTTATTACTTATTACAAGTGTGAAGCCATAAGCTTCCCCAGTCCATTTACAGAAGAATATCAAATACGTTACCATGAAGCTCTCCTCCTGATCCTTCATTGTGTCATGCATCACATTTTCTAGTTGGCTACAGAGTTTCTGTGATTCCAGCAGTAGCTCTTCACTGAAAGGGACAATTATTAATGCAGTTATTTTCCACAGCATTTTTGTTTGAAGACATGCTGCCTCTACCTTTACGAAACCTTTTGGGCAGGTATGCTGAATATTAACCTTTATCAGTCAGTCCATAAGCTAGTAATTCATATTGCAACTGGGAAAGTCAGTGGCATCCCCAGATATACAGGACAGGGGAAAGGAAGCATTTTCCAAGCTGGAGTTGGGTTCTTTCCCAACTTTAAATCCAGAGTTACTGTTAGAAAGTTACAGAACACCCTGTACAGGATAACACACAAGTAAATAAATAAACCAAAGCATGTCAGTCCAAATGGTGACCTTAATGGTTCCTTTGCTTAAAGGAACTTTAAGCAAACCAGAGCAACACATGCTTGGTTATAGCAGCGTCGTCTTTATGATGCAGCTCAGCTACCATCACCTTACATGACGATGCTTCAACAACTCCTGTTGGCAGTGTACTTCAAGTGAGCCCAACCATTCCAGATAAAATGAACCCTATATTATTGAGGTGGGGGAAAGTAAAGCTATACCTTATTCCCCATTTTTCGTAAGGAAGACTCAGAACCCCAGGAAGCCCAGCTATAGGCAGAAAAGACTGCTGACAACGGAAGCTGAACACGCAGTGTAAAATAGAAAGCTTGTGTGTCATTTGACAAAGGAGAAGCCCCAGTGTTGCAGTGCTGGCATTAGCAACTACAGAGCTCCAAGCTGCCTCACCTTTTCTTGACAGATTCTGGTAAGTTATAGGTTCCAGAAGGGACCTGCAGTAGCAGGTGACCAGGACTACCAAGACGTGATGTGTTCATGCTCTCTGGACTGCCGGTAACAGGACCACGTACTTTACTCTGAAGAAAACACAGGAGATTCACATTGGAATTATTACCACTAAATTCCAGCAGCCTCGACTTTAATACTAACTCAAAATAACAGAGAAGAACCAATACTAAAGGTACTGTTCATGCCAATAACCTGTACTACAAACCAAATGAAACTGGAGGGTTTATTTCACTTACACAAGCAATTTTCAGCAAGTTCCACAGTTCTTTCTGGCGTTTCTCCTGAAGCCGAACAACTGTTTCCTCATCTTCATTCATCAGATTCATCACTTTCTCCACTCTGGGGAACAACTCCAGTGCCTTCTGCTTGCAAACTACAGTTTTACTATCACAAAAGTAAAATCAGATCACAAATGAGCCCCTGCGGTAAGGGAACATTCCTCAAGTGTCTTCTTTCCTGTAACACTAAGATCTCCTTAGCTATACACACACTCTTCTTTAAACCTCTCGAACAAAACCTCTTGCTGAAAGTGCTTTCTCTTAACCCTCAATGAAAGCTGATTCTACAAAGCTCACCTCAGCTGAGCATAGATGACTCGGACTTTCTTTTCAAAGCTCTGGATTGCCTGTAGGAGCAGTCGTACTATTTCTTGGCTGTCACCACTTGTCCTTTGATCTAGAATGAGAGTCAGAGCATTACACAGAAAGGCTGGCTTATAGAACAGAGGGAGAAGATTCTGAGTGGCTTGTTTCTACTGTTTCTTCAATCCTGAAACATCCCAAGTTCAGGACATGCAAGTTTGAGGGGGATAAATTGCACTGGATTTTCACCACCTTCTCTGAATGATGATGATTAAAACACAAAGTTGGTAGGCTGGGTATAATACCCAAAAGGTCTAATGTTCCCAAAGGAACAGCTATGCCTTTCATCTTTCCTACATACAGAAGCAGCACCATATGCTTGCAGCAATAGCTTGCTCTGGGAAGTGCTCCAGAGGATTTAAGAGCTCAGAAGGTGCCAAGAAAGCAAGGCTGACCTAATTTAAAACTGAGTTCTTGACTCCAAAACAAGGGGAGTCCAGTAGAGTCCATGTGCAGCTAGCACATAGGCAGGCTACGATGCAGAGGAAGTTTTCTCAGTGCTTATTCACTACTGCATCACCAAAGTTACTATCCACACAAAGCAAGCTGGACTTTGGGCTAAAATGTCTTTTACCTCTTGGCTTCTCTCTCAATCTCCGGTACAACTCTCTGGCTTGTTCTTCTCTAAAAGGAAAAGGCACAAGAACACATAGGACTTTCTCTAGAACCTAAATTACAAAGGAGAAGTTCAAGAACTCAAATGTTTTATATAGCAGTCTGCCATGTCAGACTGACAATAGGTAAGGTGTCAAAAGCTGTCTTCCAGTGTCAAAGTCCACCCAGTCCCCCACAGTTTGGGCTGAAGAGACAGCACTTTCATTGTCTTGCAGTGAATAAGCTTAGCTAGCAATACTTGTGCATCTTAAGTTCAAGGCAGTTCAACTCACAAATCCTCCAGTGTTCCTCCTTGTTTACGACCTAGTGGGCTTCTCTGCAGGTCCACAATGTCTGTCTGCAGGGCCATCATCTTCTTCACTAGCTGATCCACATCATCTTCCTAAAAGCACAGAGGAACATAAACAATGGGACAGTTTTATCCTAAGAGACATTACCACTCACACTGGCTCTTCCTTTCTCATTTGCACATCTAAACACCTCCCATTCATCACCGCTTTTCCCTTTTTCTCTCAGCACACAACCACTTCCACTCCTGGCACCCCAAGTTCTGGCTTTTCACTTGAACTCATTCCCATGCAGAAGCTGCTGCTTGTAGACAGTCATTCTGCCTTCTTTCTCCCTCAAGTAGAGGAGGACCAAGTGCTGGAAAAGAATAAGGTATCAACTAGTCACCATTCCTCATCCTTGGCCCTACTTAGAGGGGTTACACTGTCTTGTGTCAGAAGGCTGGATGCTTTGGATGCTACCAAGACAGGGAAATTATTGCCTTTCAAAACTCAAAGCTGATGCTTACAAGTCTTGTGTTCACTCCTCTGATTGGTCACTTTCCCATTCAGTTTAACCAGTTCCACACCTCTTTCAGCTATCCTGGCTCCAGGACTGGGTTAGCAGACAGCCAAGGGCAGCTGTTGCCACACCTCCTCTCACATTCCCCAAGACTTCCTTTTTTCCCCTAAGCCTTACAAACACAGTAAGTACTGGTAATGGACAAATATGGTGCCACCTAAACCAAGGCAACATGACATCTGGAACCAGCCCAGACACAAGAAGGTTCTATTTAAGGGAGGTCAATAAAGAAAGAAAGGATAAGCAGTCAGATTTTAAAACATACCCTCCCACAGAGTTCCACAGCTTGCTCCATCTCCTTCCAGGCAAACAGCAGCTTCTCAGAAGCTACAGGAATGAAAAACAAGTGATTGCTTTTGTCAGGTTCATACAGGAAAAAGGTAGACATTCGGTGGGGATAAAAGGCATAAAAAGAGCTCTGTTTGTCAGATGCTATACTCACTAATTCCAAATTCAATCTGCTCTTTATACTTCTCCAGATCAATTTGAATGCTTGTTTTAAAGAAGTCCAGCTTTGCTTTCAGCTGCTGGGAAAGGGATGCCATAGAATTCTTCATCTTCGAGAGAGTACTATTGTAACGCAAGAGATTCATCCTACATGGACAAGAAGAAGGCCCTATTACCTTCTGAAACTAAAAGTGCAGACTTCCCCTTGTATCAAAAGCAGATAATTCAGAGTGCAGCAGTGAGCACAAGAGCAGTTGTACAGAGGTCAAAACTCTCAGCTTTTCATTAATGGCTCCACTCATGGTCTTTCCCATTGCAACAGGATCCCATTCCTGTCCCTTCCCTTTCACCTGGGAGCAAAAGCAGAGATTTAAGTACTGTAGAGAAACTGCCACCGTACATGGCTGCTCGCTGCCCCTGCTGAAGCCGGTTACAGTCCTCCTTCAGCATCCGGATCGTGTGCCAGATCTGACCCCACACTTTCCTCAACTGGAAAAAGTGGAGATTCTTCTTTGGATCCTGAACTGGAAACAGAGAGGGGAGGAGAAACACCCATATCAGCACGAAGCCCAAAAGTAGTGTTATCCCATGACAAAACAAACCAAAATTTCACTCCATTGAGGGGCATGCTACACCTTGCAAAGCCTACAGTTGGCTCACCCCTATGCAGCTTCCCCAGTATATCTTATATATACTTATATATATTTGAGGGAAATCAAACACTTCCTTTCCTCAGTTATTCTGACAAATTGGATGAATGCTATGCTAGTCCATTTGACTGCTTCTTCAGCCCCAATATGCAAAAGCTTCCTCTGCTCTTTGCACATGAATTGCACCACAGAACGAAGGCAACCCTCTCAAGGCTGAGAACCCCTCACATTCGTGCTAGAGAAAGTCCTTACGGATGCAGTCAACGCTTTCTGGATGAGGACGCAAGGCAACCTGAGCCTCGTAGGTAACTTTCTGGTTATCGAAGAGGAAGAGGAGGTCTGTGTCTGCAGCTGCAGTGTCATTCACCTGCAGAAGACAAACGACCCAACTAGGTTCTCTCAGAAAAAGCAAACCCCAGCACCACCATAAACAGAATGTTCCTCCTCAAAGACTGAACACCAAAGGTAAGAAGGTGGCATTTGGTCTGTGTGGTTACTGTGACAAAAGCCTGCCAGAGTACCAGGGAGTGTTGTGCTGCCAACATTAGAGCAGTGCCTGCTGATTCACTCAGCAGAAAGGGAAGGAGTATCCAGACTCACCTTGCTATCAGCTGTATGTTTAGTGGCCAGCTTCTGGGAGAACAATGCAAGTCCAGCTTCCTGCAGTAGCTCCTGGTCCTGTTCTGGGATACCCGTATCTAACTCGATCCTGGCCTTCACACTCTGCAGAGTCTCCTCCTCTGTCACAGGGTAGGTGTGTATGGTTCCCGTAACCATGTTCAAAACATGAAGCAACTACAAGAGTGGCGTGACATGAGAAGGGCTGAAGATGCAATCTCTGCTCAGACACGACTGATGTAAGACTGAGACATTGGGCACTGCTAAACTGTTCAAAGCACTTGTATTGCTGAAGAAGTCACCTCACAGCTACTTCATAACATTATGCCACAGTTCTTGTTCTCCATCAATCAGAAGAGAGGCCACATGACAATTGAACAGTCACAGTCACAGATTCAGTCACAGAATCCCCTACCAGAATATGGAAGCAAGCACACAAAGAAGCTATTTGCTACTCCCAGCAAGCTCGGGGAATATCTGTCCTCAGGTAAGCAAGATAAAACCATCTGTCACTATCTGTCAGGAGACAGCTAAATCAAATTCTGTGCTGCTCCTCCTCCTAGGTCTATGATTTAAGCCTCTTCTCTCATGTGCTACAGGCAACTGCTCTCTGAAAAGCTTTTCAGGCTACGCAGACCCATTGCTCACCTTCAAGTTCAAAATGTCATCCAATGCTTTGAAACACCCATTGGGTCCATACGTAGGATCTGTACCTCTCTGCCGTGGGTGCCACATTAACATAAGTTGCAACCATTTCTCCAGCCTCCCAGCCAAAACACTGAAGGACCAAAACAAGGAGATCAAAAGAGGGGAAAGTGCATTTGTAGTTACTATATGGCCTGGTTTTTGCAGCAGGACTGATGAACAACTCCCCCTACCTATCAAAAATGCAGTGTTTAGGAGGCAGAAATACACTCACAACTACACAAGTCTGACAAGGGACACAAGCATTGTGTCACGTACCTTATTTATTCTCAGGTTAACAGAGTAAGGCATATAATATAAACCTTTTGCAGAAGAAACAGTTTATTCCAGTGTGACAAAACAGATTTCCAGTGCTCACCTGTTTAGATTGTTTGGGCAGGGTAAACTATTAGAAAATTTGACTTCTCCAGATAAGTCTTCGTAAACGACAATATCCAGCTCACTCTTCTGTCGTACTTTTGTATGCCTGATGAATGCAAGTACAGTGGTGAAATAATCATAGAATAGTCTGGGTTGGAAGGGACCTTAAAGATCATCTAATTCAACCCCCTGCCACAGGCAGGGACACCTTCCATTAGAGCAGGTTGCTCCAAGCCCCTGTGTCCAACCTGACCTTGAACACTGCCAGGGACAGGGCAGCCACAGCTTCTCTGGGCACCCTGTGCCAGCGCCTCTGCACCCTCAGAGGGAAGAATTTTCTCCTGATCTATAAATCTCCCCTCTTTCAGCTTAAAGCCATTCTCCCTTGTCCTATCACTATATGCCCTTGTAAAAAATCCCTCTCCAGATTTCCTGTAGACCCCCTTTAGGCATTGGAAGCTGCTATAAGGTCTCCCTGGAGCCTTCTCTTCTCCAGGCTGAACAAGCCCAGCTCTTTCAGCCTGTCTCCATAGGAGGAGGAGCTCCAGCCCTCTGAGCATCTTTGTGGCCCTCCAACAGGTCTACATCCTTCTTATGTTGTAATCCTTCTTATGTTATAATCACCTGCTTCTCCCAGCCTCCGTGTTAGTAGACTCTTAAAGTTCCTCTCAATAGATCTAATACAGATGCCACTTTGGCTTCTGCCACCTACCCTGCAGGAGCCAGTCCTGATCCCAAAGAGTGAGGATCAGGAATGCTGAACTTGCTTAGGTAGGTCAAACTCCTGTGAAGGGAGTCAGTCTTTATAAAGGCAAGGATACTACCCTAGGAATCAAGTGACCACACTTTTAGTTCCTGTAAACAGGACAGTTGCATTGCATGCACTCTTATCACCCGGCCCCAGCTCACTCACCATTGCACTGGCTGCCAGCTGGGTAGGAACGGCCGGAATCCTGTAATGCACTCGAAGGCCAGTGTGCCAAAGCTCCAGTAATCCACTGTCACTGTGTATTTCTGCTGTTCCAGCAGCTCTGGAGCCTGAGACAGTTTACACAAATAAGACAAAGCCACCCATCTCTTAGCTCTCTCTATCCCTTAAGACCTCATTAACATTTGTATAACAGATTAAAGGCTGTGCTGAATGCTTTGTCTCTCATGAGCTTTGGGATCCATTCAAGGAGGACAAGCAGAGGTTACTGGCACCTAAGGCTTCTTATAACACTGTGAAAAGCCAATGCCAGTAAAAAAACCCAGTCACCTTTGCTAGCTGCAGCACCCCAAATGCACTTCATCACAGCTCGAAGCCTTGATAACAGTTAACAATATCCCACTGCAAAACGGTAGCTGCTCTTCTGGCTTAACTCCTTCCTTACCAAGTACTGTAGAGTCCCAACAAAGGATGTGCACAGGCTACCCTGATCCAGCTCCTTAGCATAACCAAGGTCAATGATTTTGTGTATTAACTGAAACACACAACAGAGAATACGAACACTGGAGAGAAGTCCTGTTAAAAGCACACCACACAGCAGAGAAAGAACTTGTCTGTGCAGGAAGAGACACCTGCTTCCTGCTTACCCTTTGCTCTCCCTGCTGCAGCACAATGTTCTCTGGTTTCAAGTCTCTGTGGATAATCCTGTTCTCATGAAGGTACCTGAGAGCAGAAGCTGGGAAACAGAAAAAGCCACTTTTAAGGAGTATAACTAAAAGTGCCTAGCATGAGCTCAGTCAGGATTCATTTCTACCTAGTCTAAGCATGGCTTTCGGGTCAAATCTTGTATCATCAAACACAAAAATGAAACTCCAAGTGCAAGAGGAAAAATCAATGTCAAACACCTCTGGACACAGACAATTTGCTCTCTGGGTATCATTTCCTGGTCACTACAGAGTACAAGGATGAGGCAGCAGAATACAAATGCTCTGGGAGCACAAAGGATGGGAGATGATGCCTAACAGCCACACCTGCAGTAAAAGTAATGACAAATGCACATTTATTCTCTTGCCAAAAGCTCACTTTCTAAGCGTACACCTGCCCTAAGTACACTTCTTGAGTATCTTCTAAGACCTTAGTGCCTGTCCAGTTCTGCCTCAGCTGCTACTCTGTAAGATTACAACATAGCTTGACCAAAACACTGCACCCCAAAAGCATCTGGACAGCCCCAGGCAAATGGCACCAGAACTGTTTCAAATTCCACGCAGTGGTTGCCCAAGTGCTAATGGAAACCCACTGCTCACACACGCTCCGAAGGCCTGATGGTCAGCTGTTAAGCTAAGGGTGAAATCTGATGTGCAATGTAAACTGGAGTCACTTGGCCAGCGTTCAGCTATTCAGAACATCCCAGAAAATCCCGAGTGGCATTTCTGCTGGCCAGGAAAACCCATCTCTACCTTTTCAAGAGCACACAAGAAAAAATAAAATCAAAGGTTGGCTCTCCCACAGGGAGAACTGCAGAGCAAGACAGGAAACAAGTACACTCTTTAAAGGTCAGCCTACGGTGGAGTGATTAAGCTCACTGCTTAACAGATTTAGAGCAGATTCAGCACTGAAAGGGCTTTCATACTTGAGACAACTGAAGGTACTGCTACCACTTACCAATATCAGATAACAAGATGAGAATAGCTTCTTCCCGCAAGCCACAGCAGTTCTCCAGCTGATTCAGGTACTGCAAGAAAACAGCACAGAATAGTCTTTCCCAGCTGTATCCCAAGTGAAGTTCAGTCCCACAAACTCTCACAGATGCAAGAAGTTCCAGTAACACCAATGAAACTCTAGAAGCACAAAACTCTACCGGGTTGTGACTGTCAGCAGCAGCAATTACAGCTTCAGACTCTGGTCTAAGCACACAGGAGGAGTAAAAAGTGGGTGAAGGAAGCAGTGTCATCCCCACTTCCTTCTACTTGCTCCATCCTTTAGAGCCATTTCCCCTGTGCCTGACAGTATCAGCTCAAATCTCAGCTCTTAAGCTCTGGGTTTTAGCTAGGAGTAAATTATGCCAAAGGTTAGAAGACGAGTAAGATTAGAATTAACCTAACCTCCTATGGCAGATAAGAGTTAACCACCTTCTGTAAGAGTACAGCCCACAGCAGTACCTGGCCCTTTGATGGTCTTGGCCGTACACCCTATTCCACATCGCTCACACATGCCCTCATGCTCTATGTGCAAAGTCCTCACAGTGTCAATTGCAGCCAAGCAAACACATAAAGCTTCCAAAAGCACTTAAGTTTTCAAAAGCAGAACCTGATATTAAAGACCAACCCACCAAAACCTGTTGGTGCCATGGCAAGAATTAGGCAGCATCAAGATGTGAAAACAGGTTTTACAGGGAAGCTTCAACAGAAACCCTAGGATCAGCTGAGAAGCTGATGATGTGGCTTTTCATCACCATCCCAGGGAGCTCACCTTGCGGAGATCTCCGCCTTGGCAGTACTCCATGGCCAGCAATGGCAAGTCATTTGGTGCAAGCTTCTGCATCCCTTCAGGGACATCACGGGCAGCCACCACATTGGGATGGTTCAGCCTGAGGAACAGAAATGAAGCAAGTACGCACAGTGCGTGGAACCAGGGCAACACCTGAAAGGAGTTCTGCAACAGGCTTTGCAGTGTCGCGTGCTCACGGTCATCACACACAAGCCTACAACGGCTTTAGTCCTTTTATAACTTGTGAATTCTGAAGGTCTGCGATCCATCCATCCTTCATAGACCCAGACTCATCCTAACTCCTTTAGCTTCACGTGCAGAGCATTCCTTCAACGTCCTGAGAGCTACAGGCACACACCTCGCAACAGAACATTGCACAGTCCATCACCACCCTCCAGGAAAGACCCAAGCCACGAGCAGAGCGCTGCATCCAACAAAACCAACCCAACATCCAGAGGCCAACCCGCAACAGGCAGCGGCCTAACGCCCGTGCTTTAGGAGCAGCTCAGAAACGCCGCAGAACGGAGCCCACGGCCCGATCTGCGGCCGCAAACGCAACGCACGGTTCTTTACCGCGTCCCCCTTGCGGAGCGGAGCGGAACCGAACGGGCTCCTCCCGGAAGAGGGGGCAATGGCCCCTCCCGCCACCGCCGCCGTTAAAGCCGCGCTCGAGGGCCGCGCCCGCCCGCCCCAGCGGTGATCGGGCACCGCGCCCGTCCGGGAGCGCCAGGCCGAGGCCCGGCCGCGGTGCCGCCCGCCTCACCTCTTCATGATCTGTATCTCCAGCGCCCAGCGGTCCCGGTTGCGCGGGCTCAGCTCCTGCCGGCACTGCTTGATGGCCACCTGCTCTCCGGTCTCCTGCGGACACAGGGAGGACTAGGCTGAAGGCGGGCGCCGGGCCGGGGAAGGGAAGGGGGAGCGGGCGCTGCCTACCTTGTTGTGCCAGCGGATAACGTTCCCGAAGCCGCCGGTGCCGAGGCGCTCCTTCATCTCCCAGGGGCCGCAGGTCTGAGCCTGCAGGGCCGGCGGCCGGCTCATGACGGGGCCGCGCCGTTCCGGCTCCACAGGGCCTGGGCCGCCTCCGCCAGCGCTTCCGGCTCCGGCGCAAGCGCCAGCCCGCCCTTAAAGGAGCCGCACGCAGCGGGAGCTGCCACCGCCGCCGTTCCCGGGGACGTAGCCTCGGGGCACAGGGCTGCAGAGCGCGTCAAACGGCACCGAGCCGTTTAGTATCCGTGCCCCCGGCCCGTTCTGCGCGGTACAACGCGTTCAGAGCTGCTGCACGGATGAATGCGCGGCCCCGGCACGGAGGTGCCCCCGTCCCCCCGAGGGACGCGAGTCTCTGGCACGCTGCACCCCGACCATCGAGCAGCCCTGCCGAAACCCCTCCTGAAACGGGATCGAACTAGAGGTAAGCCAGTAGATGGTGCTTGCGAGGAGATGTTGGTATTCATGGTTTCCCTACAAAATGTAAAGCACCACGAATGGTACCCACACCGCTCTTTGGACAGCTATAGTGGCCCTTAAGCTAAGAAAAGTTGGAAAATAGTAGCTTCTGAAATCGTCCCCGATGACCATTACTTTGTTAGCATCTTTAACCCAGAATTCTAGTAGCAACTAGCTGTTATCTTTAAAAATGGCATGAATTAGCTTCTGCTCACTCAGCAGTGTCCAGTCATCCTTTTCTCAACAACTGGAAACAATGGAACAGAGCTGCCCTTAATCAGATTTATTTGTGGTTGTAATGCTCACCACCAGCACTGGGACTCTCAGAGAAAAATATAATATCGATGGGTTTCCATACATAGAAGAGCTGAATGTGCAGAGTAACCAGGGTTTCATCTTTGCCAATATGCAAAATGCCCATTGCCATGCTTCCCAACCGAGGATGCTGTGCAGCTGCTTCCTGAAGATGGAGATCCCTCACACACTATTTATGTCTATGTTTATGCTAAATTGTATGAGGAACCTGAGTTTTAGTGAATCGGTTCCTAAAAGTCAGAACACATCCATTACTGTAACAACTGCATCGCTGGTTGTTTTCATAACCCTGAGTTTACTTTGCCTCCCACACTGATAACCCAGTGCTTCATGGCCACACACTGGTGAGTAGATCTTACTTTTCTAGGATGCACAGTATCGATGAACATTTAACTCTTTGCTCCCCAACATGCAATTCCTTATTCCTATCTAAGGGTCCTTAGAAGTTCTGCTCATTGTCCCCACTTCACCTGGGAGCTCCTGTGACCATTTTCTCCCCATGGCACTGTCCATGGCATGCGCCTGTCTGCCGAAGATTCCCAGCACACTGCGCTTTCTTGAAACAGGACTTTCTCAGTACTAGAACTAAGCTACAGACTGCAGCTCCTCTGGTCGTGTTGGAGGTAACACATCTCACAGCCCAACGAGCACGATGCACAGCTCAGCGTGAGGGATACGCGCTGTTCTCGAGTTATTGAAGCTTAAGGGGAAGCGTTTAGAAGACCGACACTGCTCTATCGAATGGGAGAGAGAAAGAACAACGCGGGCTGCTGTAAACCAGCGTCCCCCGCCTGCCCAGCCCGGCCCCGAGCCGCTCCGGGGGGGAAGCGGGCACCTGACCCCGAGTCTCCACCTCCTGAGCGGGGCTCGGGGCAGGAGCTGCTTGGGAGCGCGCAGAGCAGCGGCGGACATCGGCAACCCGCTGCTCTGCAGAGAGCTCCATCCGCGGACACAGCGGGGAGAAAGCAAAGGTAGGTCCGGCTCTGCACCTGCCTCACAAAGCGCAACGCCCGGTTTCAGCATCAGTGGCATTGTCATTGAATACTGTTAACTATTGTTATTTAATGAATCCCGCTGAAGCACCGCGGTGATTAACTGAGCTATTGCCTTTCAGCTTTGGAGGAGGTTCCTAACGCTGGGTACAGCTGATAGCTTTCAGTTATGCCAAGAAAGCTTCAGGTCTTGTGCCCATGGAGTTGGGCAACCCAACTTTTTACAAATTTCATGTTTTCCTTAAGTACTTCTCCAGTAGAACAAGACACTTTGAGTGTCTGCCACTGAGGGCTGGCTGTGTTCTAAAGAAGCATCAGAATCATTCATCCATAATATCCTGGTGCCTTTATTGCAGCTCCCTGTCTTCCATCTTCAACACTGGCAAGCATTTATAAACTATCCAACCCTAGACTACAGCAAAATATCGTTAGGTAAGTTCCTAATCTCTTACCAAATAGCCTTACAAATGGGCTTCTAAATTTGCAACCAGTGTCCCATGGTAAATGACCTGGTGCACACT
>JAVHNF010068045.1:12517-25443 GCA_034783455.1 Micropsitta finschii | reverse complement strand
TCCCTGCCCATGGCAGGGGGGTTCGAACTAGATGATCTTAAGGTCCTTTCCAACCCTAACTATTCTATGATTCTATGAAATGTGGGAAGACTCCACTGTAACATGAAGATTTTTTGTGATTTTTTTTTTTTTTGCACACAGAATTTCAAGCAGGCAATTGATCGAGTTAATTTTACCAACATATATCCCACAAATCTTACCTTTCAGCAAGCTTTTCCCCTTCAGTAACCACAATTTTGTGACGATTTATGGCTTAAATGAATCGAAAGTTGGCATTTGGGGGAGGCATTTGGAGAGCACTAAGTGCTCTCTAGATGGGCTGAAAAAAAAAAATGGAACTTTGGGCTGTCACAGAGAGCCTTTTAAGCAGAAAAGAAAATTAGAGGTTAGCCACATTTGTGCATTTCTTCCTCATTTTTATAAACAGGGAATGGTTGAAGCAATAGCCATCCTCATATATTGGACACCACAACACCGTAAGTGATTTTCACACCACCACCCCATTCACACATGACATTTGGTAAAACCATCTGACCTTCTCCACATCTTCAAAGCATTATATCATCCCATTTACAGCTACGAAAGTGCTTCTAAGAATGCTGTATCAGAACAAAGAGGCAGGACTAGAAAATAAGAGAAAATCTTGGTAGGGCAGCAGCAGCATCATGCTGGTATTCACCTGCAGTACCCCAATGCTTCCACATGCCAGCATCTCATGGCAAAAATCCAGCTAGAAACTCACTAACCCCTTTATCCTGCAAGTGTAATGACAATGTGAAGTATCCAACATCACGACTTCAGAGGTTCCAAGTAGCAAGGAGAAAAAAGCCATGAAAGAGAGAAACTAGACACTGTAAGCAGCAACTAGAGGAAATAAACTGCCTTTAGTCACTAAATATTAAGACAAAATTTCAGTAATGGCTTAATGAAACACTGCAAGGCTACTGATTTTAGCATTATAAAACAGATGTTGTGGAAATCAAATCTGTGTATCCCAAGCTATAAAAGCCATAAAGTACAGTAAATCCAAACTCAAAAAGGCTCTGTTTTCTTTTTAAAGTAGCCATTTAAAATGGATCAGTGCTTCTGAGCTCTGCCAGACTCTTTTCTTGGAACTAGTGACCCCAGGTTCTGGGAGCCCATACTTGCTGCTTTCCCAGTAGTGACACAAAACCTTTAACCACAGTCTTTTGAGAAAAAAAAAAACAAAACCAAAACAACTGAAGGGCCATCAGTGGGAAGAGGGAATGACTAACAGCTGCACAGAAAAATTATTAAAGGCAATGAGTTATTGCCTACCAGACATTCAGAGGCATATATAGTACCTGATGACAATTACAAGCAATTGAGCAGGGTTTAGCCTTCAGCCATAGGCTTGCACCAGCAGACATTACAAGATCCAGTTTCCAGCTATGGCAGGCAGCCACACCATGTGAGCTCTTTATAACCTTATTAAAAACCATCTTTAAACCAAGCTGGTTTGGCAATGTATCTTCCATTACAAGACATTAATTTCCCAAAGGTCAGAGTGCTTCAAATTTGCAGGCTAAATTGTTCCACCGTCATCCTTTGGCTTCAATAAACTGCTTGCTTCCTTAAGCACTGCAAAAAGTATACATGTCCTCTCTGCTCCCGGCTCCCTTTGTCTGCCCATGACCCCAGCCACCCCAGTGTTAATATGGCCCTCTGCAAAAAGAAAACTAACAACCCACCCCCTTCAAAAGTCCTTCTAAGGTCACAAAGCAGCAGTGAAGACTGAAAGAGATCTGAGAAGAGGCAGCAGAGTCAGTATCTCTTCTGGGGACAGATACAGTATTTATAGATAGATAGATAGATAGATAGATAGATAGATAGATAGATAGATAGATAGATAAACTCTTGTTACAGAGATTATTAGAGGATTCCAGGAATTTAAAATGTGACAGGATGGTTCCTATGAGTGGAGTGTTGAAATGGAAGGATACAGGCTCTTCAGGAAGGACAGACAGGGGAGACAAGGAGGGGTTGTCATCCTCTGTGTCACTGACCAGCTGGAACGCATGGAGCTGTGCCTGGGAATGGATGAGGAACCTACCAAGAGCTTATGGGTTAGGATTAAAGGGAGGTCAGGGACAGAGGACATTATAGTGGGGGTCTGCTACAGGCTGGCCAAGCAGGAAGACCAAGCAGATGAGGCCCGCTATAGACAGACAGAAGCAGCTTCCCATTCACAGGCTCTGGTCCTCATGGGGGACTTCAACCATCCCAGTATCTGTTGGAGGGACAACACAGCAGGGCACAAGCAATGCAGGAGGTTCCTGGAATGTGTAGACAATCCCCTATTCACCAAGAAGTACATTAGTTTGCAGACTGGTATTTTGTTTACTTCTTACTTTCCAGATACTGCCAAACTGCACGAAAAAACATCCCACTTCTCAACAGCTGTTACGCCAAAGTAGGAATGCAGTTATTAACATCTCATCAACTCCTCCAGCACCAAATTGGAACATAAGACAAAAACTAAAAGACTTGCCACGAAAAGCCACCTATACTAAAGCTGAAAGAACAACTCACACAGACTCAGTGAATGAAGATTTCACCAGTGTCATTTCTGGGTAATGCTGCTAGAACTGCTCCAGTCTGAAAGCTAATGGGAAATTCATTCTTCCCTGTGCCAGTGGTGAATCCAATAAGCATATACGATTTTTCAGTTTTCCACATGCCTTAAGTCATAACCTTTTTCACTTCAAAATAGATAACACCCTGTGTGCTCAAAAAGCACAGCGTAATGGCAAGCAACTGTGCAAATGACATTAGAACTAACTGCCAGAACAATGCCACTTTAAGAAAGTAAGCAACAAATTAGAATGGTCAGTCACAAATAGTCACATGAAACAAAGAGCAGTAACTGTAAAGAAACAGTGAACAACACAACTGGCAGTTAACTGGAAATATTTACTGTCAGGAAATATCCTGAAGCTCCTGAGGCTACAGCTAATAGATTTCTTATGCCAAAGTTCCGAAGGGGACTTGCAAATAAGAGCACGCTCAACTACAGAAGTGCTGCAAGCTGAAAGTGCAGGGCTGCAGGTTCAGTTAAGGCTAAAAGTTTCTCCCCTACAAAGCTTCACCATTTTGTCATGGCAGGGAGAGCTAGCAGCATGCAACTCATGCAGTGACAGACTAATACAGCTTTAAGCTCATACTGTATGCCAGCTGCATTTTGATGCCTTTCAGGAAGCTTTGTCCAGCAACACACTGAAGTCCTTCTACCTTTGCACAGGTCTTTCTAATTTTACGCTTCAACAGCTCTCAGACCAAACTAGCTAACAGTACTGGTCAAATGCCTGTTCTCTAGAGTGAGATGCCATCACATCTAAAGTCAGTTGCAGTGCAGTGTAGGCAGAGTACTCTTAACTCTAGCTACAATTACATTGGCCTCTGCATTGCTTCTGAGCAGTATCAACTCTTTAACAGAGGTTTACCAGTAAATCCCTGAATTGCATCAGACAAGATAATCAAGCTTCCTGCCTGTCTGCCTCCTTTCAAAGACCACATCTTTTGCAACCGGAACTAAGAATTAACAAGTGCTGAAGCAATACATAGAGTCAAATCACTGCATATATGTATCTATGCTGCTTCTGCCTACCTACCTATAAAACCTATCTAGAAACTGGAGGCTCACCTAGCTTTAAACTCCTCAGCTCAGATACTAAGAGCTATTTTATTGTACCAACACAACTTAGGGCAGACTTTAGTGCTCACCCAAGGATGTAGTCAGCTACTGGGTTTTGCTGCCAGACTTTATTTTTCATTTTCAAAATCCCCTGAACTGGTTTGTTTAAAACAATCTCATTGATATCTTCTCGTACTACAGGAAAAACTAGACTGAACCGTAGGCACATTCTGACTGGAAAACAGGATGAGAAGGGCAGAACAGGAATAAGAAGAGATCTTTTTGTTCCAGCATAGGCAAGACTGTCGAGGGAAGTAGAGAAAACAACTGGTCCACCCCACTGTATTAGAAGAACAACAGAATCAGGTTGCTCTTACAGATACCTATCTAGGAGAGCAGCTCTCAGAAATAAAGGATCTAAGCCAGATGCAAGCAAGCCTGTTTATTGTAGGGCTTCCTTTAGGCTCCTGCCTAAGTGTTCCTTGTGATCCAATATAGTTACTTATTATTCAATGTATTTTAATTCTTAAATCAAAGGCTAGTAAAACCTGCACACATATTTCACATATATAAAACCTGCATACGTGTTTTGTATACATATATATTCTAAGAGCTTTCTCTCAGAATTGTAACAACTACAAATTTCCCCTTAGTAAAACAGCTACCCTCCATATTTTGATTAATCAAATATATTCAAAATTTCTGGGGCTTTTATAAGGCAACATGAGGTTTGCATAGGGATCACATACATTTTTTCCTTCATCTGAACAACATACAATCACAATGTATATTATGACAGACAAAGTTATTTCATTAATAGTTTTAGACTTAAGCACTATCGATCAGACTTAGGCATCAAATGATTCTTCTCTATTATTGCAGATAAGCTGTCCAAATCACTAACACTAGTTTACCAGTATTAATGCAAGTGACATACTATTATCAGCTACCAATCAAGGTTAAAGAAACAACAGAGAGATTTGGACTGATGCCATACATCCTATGTGTACCTATCTATATACCTCACTGTATCTATTTACGTAGAGAGAGAAAGGGATCTTCAGATTAAATATATTTATGTCATGCCCTACATATAAGTCTTCCCAGTACCTCCCTGGTCTATCTGGACAGGGAGAAGTCAGATTGAAGAAGTTCAACACATCTGGTAAGCTAACCTACAACACGCATAACTGTTGACAGCGATTGTCTTTTCTTTGGAAGAGGAGAGCAAAAGAACAGAAGAGAAAAAATGACAAAAGGTGAACTGGTTTGGTCTCTCGAGTTCACATAAGAATTTTCAGTGCCCAACCCGTTTTAGCCTGCAGCAAGCGGCCTTTCTGAAAGTGCCTGGCATTTGCCCTCCAAGAATCTAAGCCCTTCAGGACTTCTCTTAGCTTCAAGTATCTGCCATAGTCACTTTTAACAATCTCACTGGAACTGGCACACAGCTACCTGACAAGAGCATACAGAAAAAGAAACCATATTGGAAACAATCATTTACCAGAACCATTATTTACATCTGTCTTAACTAGACCACAATCCCTCTACACTGCACATTTGTAAAGCATCCCAGACTATCGACCTGGAGAACTACTACAACACTCAGGGGGGTTCTAGCAATGCAAATCAACTCTGATAGCAAAAAATTATTCAAAGAACAGTGTGTCTTCTTCAAGTCTCTGGAAGGTTTGCAGAGAACTCTTGGGTCTCCTACCAAACTGATGCTCAGCATGTTAAGACCACTTTGTGACATTTGTTGTAACAGTGTAGAGGCCTAGAAGAAAAAATTCTGTCATAATACTTGAAATCCCAAGAATGAATTAATTAGGAATATCTGGGAGGATATTCCTCCCTACAAACGCCTTTCTACAAAAGGCATAGGTATGGCAAGCCAACCTGAAAAGCCTTCTGTGTTTGCTAGGTTCTCACACACTAATAGCAGATCAGAATTGTTTCTTGAGCAAAATCAGTACTTTTTTTAAAGGTAGTTGGAACAGACTTGTGCATAGGCTAGAAGCTGCCCCTTCCACAACCCTCCTCCACCCACCCCCCATCACCTCTTTCCAGCATGCTGCAGGTGCTCCATTTACTTTCCTAAGTCTTACATAGAATCTTGCCTTCTACCCAAATAAAAGCACCCTAGTGGCTTGCCTTGTCATTTAAAGGAGCTCCAGCTGCTATCATCTTCAACATAAGCATGCTGCACAAAGACCATCAGTCCAGCACGGGCAGTGCAACCAGGCTCTGCTGGGCCCAGGCTGGCACTACAAGTTCTGCAGGTCTCTTGCACATCACGAGATAGAACAAACGTACACCTCCACTCTGCTAAAACCAAGGGGTACAGAGAGAGGCGCATGTTTGCCAAACCAGCCCTCATCTAGAAACAGTTTTTAATGCACTAACCCTGAAACCTAATGCCATACACCCACTGCAACTTTCCAAGACTTTGGGAAACAGCCTTGAATAAACCTTGGGGGAGCTTTTATAGAGGCCAGACACCCACTGAGACATACATGAGAAACGTGTAATGCACCAATTTTTTTTCACTTCTTGGATCTCTAAAAGACCGGGCATTTCTTTGGCAGAAATTAGAGACATATTTAAATTAAGCAACTTGACATGCAAAAATTAGTTTATTCATCTCCAGCCAGGCTTCAAATAAGATATATGGTGTCTGGGGCCTTTTCCTTCATGCAAAACTTACAAATTATACAAACTTACAATTATACAAACAAGAGAAAGTTAATGCAAGAATGTTAACATGCCTGCTCAGTGAGGAAACCTGATTGACACTTTCTTTCCCCACCTCCATAAGGGATGGCCCTAACATTTTGGCACTGTACAAGTCAAACACCAAATCTTCCTCAAGTTTTGTTAGCTTTGAGAGCCCTTGAGGTTCCTTGTCTCCTACGCTCACTAAGTGACCACTGTTTGCATATGCAAGGAAGAAATTTTCCTCTCTATATGGAACCAGAGTGATTCACTGGCATAACTGACAACAAGAGTCTATACCAAGAGGTTACTGTGGCCAGCTATACACACTGTCACAGATACCAACCCAGTGTTTCATCAGGTTAAAAGGACATTAATGGGAAGGTTTAGCATGAAATAACAAAGAGACATTCACAGAAATCTTTTCTCCTCAAACTCTGCATCAGTTTAGGTTCACGTAACTCGTCCAGTCAGTTCCTCTGTTTCGTTTGCTCCCTTTGAGATGCATTTCAAGTTTCAGCCTTTACCTTGGGTCACTTATGAATGCAGCTGTTATTTTGAAGAATGGCTGGTTAAGTCCCAAGTACAAATTTAGCTAAAAGAAGTTCTAGTATCACCTGAAACTAGGTTTCACCTTTATTTCGCTATGTAGCTTTCCTCAAACACAGTAAGGGCCACATTAATAGAAAACAAAAAGCACTAGGAATCTGAAAAGTGCCAGTCTGCAACCTGGCACCCTATGTGAGAAGAAAAAGAAGAGAATACATGGTACAAATTAAAGAAACGTGAACTTGATTGTGTTTCTCCATTTGAGCAGATTCAGATGCCAATACCAATAATGGGAATTTCCTTCCCCTGCAACTGACTCTTCTGCTTGAGTTTACATCAACATAGATCAAACAAAAATTATTCTACTTTATTTGGAAGCCTCATTAGGAAGGCTTGCAATAAAATGAAAGCTTGGCTTGCAACAAGCAATGATTGTACTGTTTGAAAATATTTCATTTATTGACACATGGCCAACTTCCCTGAGAAGCAACAGGATAGAGCACTTGACAGCACTGCAGTGAATCATCTTGGTGATCTGCACAAATTACACATGATCCAAGAAATCAAGCAAAATGTCTACAACTGCAATATCTGAGTATGGTCCTACTTAAAAGAAAAAAAGCTCTAAATGGAGAGACAGTGAAGTAATAAATATTTTCTTATTATGCAACACACGATAATATTAATAGTTGACGTGAACACTGGGACACACAGAAAAAAAAAAAAAAAAAACAAAACAAAACCAAAAAAGCCATACCCTGTGGAAGAACCTTACCAAAAGGTTGGGATAAGAGAACCAACTTTTACATTGGTCTTGTTGGATGGGGCTGCAGTTTGAAGAGTTGGAAATCCAACACATGGAGCAAGGTACCGCTGCCAACCTTTTAATATCAAGGCAATGTAGGTCATGAATATTCACAGAAATATACCAAAAGCTTTGGACAGGGGTAGACATGCCATTGGCATGCACAGGATCAGCCAAAGCCAGGAAGCTTAAACTTGAAGCTGGAGCTGAGACTTTGTCTCATTGTCTGAAGTCTCCATCACTCATGACAGTTTCTGTACCCCAAAAGGGCAAAAAAGTGTCTCTCAGAAATCTCCACCCTAGATGGTGCAAATTCCCTGTCCTGGTGGCTCAGGCCACTTCAGAGAAGCACATCTACATGTGCGTTACAAGAAAGATGGAAATCCTACTTATTTTTTCCAGTCCACTGGCTTCTTGCTCAAAGCACTAGCATATGTACAGGTCTCCCAGAACACCCACTTTCTTGTTTGCTTCAATGCATTATTTACAGTGCAGTAAGAGGAAAAAAAAAAACCCAAACTTTTATCATTCATAAAACATATCTACTGCCTTTTTACCCTAATACAAAATGCACATCCCCACATAAGGCCCAGTCAATGACAAAGACATAAGTTCTTCAACATAAGTCCTGTTTGCTCACAGGAAGTTTAGAACATCCCACTTCTCTGAACCAAACAGTTTTTACTGATCAGATTCAGCCCTTCTGCAGACACCCTTCTGCCCAAAAGGTCACCCTCAGAGGTCTGCCTTGGGACAACACACACAGCACGTGCCTTGCCGTCTCCCACACCCCTGACCTTCCACGGCACATTTTACTACTAATCTCTCCTGCACAGGCACGCTGGGGTACACACACACACAGAGGGTGCTCTAATTAATCCTGCCCTTGTTTTTGTCATAACTTATCCTACACAGCAGCTGTTACACCCATCACTTCCATCCATGACTGAGCACATGTTCTAAGACCACAGCTTTCCCAAATTTGGCCAGGGCGTGCAGAAGCTGATATACAACCCCCAAAGTGCTATTATATTTCCTAACCGGACTCCATCGGAGCCCAGATTCAGATCTGCTGGGAGGTCTGCTACACTGCATAACTGGAAGAACTAGACGATTTCTTGGGGCTCCTCAGATTTTCTAGAAGCTGCCTTTACAAGCCAATTCATACCATCATACCGGAGCTCTGTTACTCATACCCTGGCTCTCCCTCTCAGAAAAAAAAGCCTAAGGCCAACAGTTCAGCCGCATTTTGTACATTTGTTTACCTTCATGGACTCATCTAGATACTCTGCCTCTCCCCATTATAACAGTGGTGTGATCACAACACGCTGATGAGTTCATAAGATAACCTAAATCCCTCTTAAAGGAAAAAATAAAAAGCTAAATTTCTATTCTAATCCACCAAATTACCATTGTCCTTATCATTTCTAATGATGCGGATGTATAAACAGCTGATCCAGCTTTTGAGTAGGAGCTGGAAAGGCAGACATGAAGGCAGCGAGTTGTTTTCCTTTGGGTTATATTTGTCTGGCTCCGCCCTGAAACTCACTCTTCAATCCCAGTAATTGGCAGCAACTAATTAGAAGGAAAAATGCAAGTAGTTTATTAAATGTTTGATTAAATGTTGATTACATGTTTGATTAAACACGATAACAGAACAAATCTCCCTTGGATAAGCATACTCATTTTGTCTTGCTCACTTCTTTTGTTTATACACATCACAGATAAGAACTGTAGAGATGATGCTATACCACACACAGGGTTTTCAAGCCTATAGGAAACTCCACAACACAAGGCAGAGAAGTTGATGATTCCTCTGCCATTTCAGGTAATTCCCAATGTTCTCTCTTTAGGGCTTTCACATTTGGCTGTGGGATGTCAATACACAGGGTCAGCTCAAAGATACTGCCAAAATTACATAACAGGTAAACTGGAGAGACAGTCACCATAAAAGGGACTTGTAAAAAGGTTACAGCTTTTAAACTGTTGTAATTCTGAAATATGTACAAGACTTGAAGAAACATTATACATGGGGGGGGGGAAAATCCACGTTACACAACAGTTTCAGATGATGTTGAAAATTCCAGATGTCTTAGATAGATTCATCTGCTGTGGGAAATGGGTTTTGTGCATCCCATCTGCTGTCACTTAAGAGTTATCAAGTAATAATGAAAACGACTGAACCATGTAATACTATCAGAATTTTAAACACAGAGAAATGTACACATTTACCTTAGGAAATAAAAAAAACATTTGCTCAGAGTATTTCCAGGAATTCTTGTTTGTGAAGGCAAAAGAAAATCCTTGACCACATGTCTGCTTTTACATCCCACTAGCACATGAATGTGCAAAAGCAAGATTTCTTATCCCTGTAAGTCTTTTTCCCAAGCAGCATGTTTTCACATCAGATCCTTGCACTCCCTGTTTCATAAAGGAGGCGGCTGCTCCACACCCAGCTTTACGTAACCCCCTTGCATGCAGTAGCTCAGCCTCACTGACTTCACTCTGGCACTGGGTGGGTATTATCTGCCTACCTGGCCTTGCAGGGTTTCATGCTTGGTGAGCACACAGTCCAAGGTGCCACACTAAGCTGCAAAATACATAGGACCTTAGGAGCTGAAGCTATTCCAATTTAGAAAAAACATTACTCTTCAAAATCACCCCAGCCCTCCAGAAGAATAAAGTTGTGGCTATAAAAGTTGTGGTTATAAAAAGATAATCAAAACTCTGTAGAAGTTGCACTCTTAAGAGGCCATAAATGGTCATCTTATTTGGACTGCTCTCTTACATCTCAGTGGCACACTATATCATCCCTATTTTCTCCAATTATTTTCCAGATAAAAGTAAAAAAATGGCAGGATATATTTTCTTTTAAGACTAATTTGAACACCTACTTGTTTTGCCCCCTCCTTATGAATTCTACCATCACCATTCACAAGATGCCAAAGAAGTCTTCCTCCAGCCTGGCCTATGTGGCCCTGTACCACTACCCCAAGGCAGACACCAGACAAACATTACCCCAGTCCCACAGACAGCTCTCAGACCCGCAAAAGCTGCCGAGCACCCAGCAACCTCCCCGAGGCACAGATAACCAACAGCCCATCAAGGCCACAGTATCAAAGCCTTGATTTCGCAGCAGAATCCTCTCTCAAGGCCTGGCTTCAAGAAAAAAACATTTCAGTGCAAAGTACTTAAGTGCAAACTCTTTGAAACAGCAAAAAGCACTGGTCTGCATATTAGTCAGACATAACACCTACAGTTCAGATTACTAATTTCAGACAGAGTTTAAAACAGCAGCTATGTGCCCCAGGGCACTTTTAAATCACAGACCCTGCTTACAGAGGTACACTACAGATTTGTTTATATCCTCATCTTCAGGATATTCAGTCAGAAAGGATGCTGGTAAGGTAACAGACCATTTCATTAGTATTTTACACCACTGTCTTCACGTTGTGGTGTTATCAGAAAAATCTTAGTAAGATCATGCCTAGACTTTTTCAGAAACACTTTCCTGGCCAGCAGGTCAAGGAAGGTGCTTCTCCCCCTCTGCTCTGCATTCCTGAATCTGCACCTGCAGTGCTGCGTTCAGCTCTGGAGGCTCCAACATAAGAGGGACACGGACCTGTTGGAGCGTGTCCAGAGGAGGCAAGAGAAGATGCTCAGAGGGCTGGAGCACCTCATCTCTGCTTATTAAGACAGGCTTGTTCAGGCTGAAGAAGAGAAGGCTCCGGGGTAACCTTAGAGCAGCTTCCAGTGCCTAAACAGGGCCTACAAGAAATCTGGAGAGGGATATTTTACAAGGGCATGTAAAAATTGATAGGACATGGGGAACAGGGCTTTGAGCAACCTGGTTTAGTGGAAGGTGTCTCCTGCCTATGCCAAGCAAGATAGAACTAGATCATCCTTAAGATCCTTTCCAACCCAAACCATTCTGATTCTCTGGTGAAGAGTAACTTCTCTACTTGCATCACTAAGTTAAAAAAAAGGAAAAAGGTTACAGACAATTAGGAAAGAAAAAAATCCAATGCTGTATTTTTGGCCATTTAAGGCTATGAACTGAGAAAGAATGAACAAGCTCTTATGTTCAAAAGTTTAATATTGTTAAAAGCAGAAATATTTCTCTTATTTTCAAGTATTTGTCTATAAAATATTTCACTGTAACTAAGGCCCTAACCCACAAAGTTTTGCATCCTACCTAACAATAAACTGCTTGCAGATGTTTCTCAAGATAACCTGCATGCTAAACTTGTCATTAAACTTCTTCTGCCCATACACAAGGGAAAAAACTACAGAGAGAACTAATTATCAAATATCAAGAACATAATATCAAAGATCAAGTTTATTTCCATTTCTTTCACTGCCTTGGTGCTAGGATTCCTCAAGATGCATTATCCAATGTCTCTACCCATCTACAGCCATATAGTTCTTGTGCTGTAATAGAATGGCACCAAGTCAAACATCACCGCATTTGCACCTTTCTAGTAGTGTAAGTAGGCGTAGCATGCTTATGCTGTCAACTACCAACACCTCAACTTATGATGAACATGCTAGAATACACACAGCAGAAGCTGTTGGTGAAGCCTGCCATTCTCTCCCCTTTGCTTTACAAACTATAGTTTCATTTTCACCACAAATTAAAATGACCAGCTTAGGAAAGCCAATGCAAGAAGATGAAACCTTAGCTTGGCAAAAGCTGAACATACATTCCGTATATGATCAACTAAAAACATTTACTAGGTAATTAGATCTGAGAGAGAACAGCAGGTAAGAGGTAAAATTGTTAAAACATATTGGGATCCTCAATAATGAGGTTCAATGATACTTCTTTTACAGAAATCACCAATAAGGAACAGCCTGAGTTTTTAATTTTGAGCCATGCCTTAGAACTGATAGATGCAAATTAAGAGCTGCTGACAAATAGCAAGATAAAGTAGTAAACGCTTTGCCTGTCCTTTGAGATCTAATGATCTATGAGCCATTAGCAGTCAGTTCAGCCACACAACAACATTCCGACAGGTTTGCATTATCTCTACCTGCATTTGACAGGTAAATAAAGTATTATATTAAGAAATTCACTGACTTGTTTAAGTTACAATGAAGCCTATTACGGAACCTATTTGGCTGCCAGGCCTGTGCCTGATTCAAGAGACTTTTCTCTATTTTCTCTTGGATTGCCCTGTACCAGCCCCACCCCCAGTAAATAAG
>JAVHNF010068045.1:0-12417 GCA_034783455.1 Micropsitta finschii | reverse complement strand
CTGTATTATATTAAGAAATTCACTGACTTGTTTAAGTTACAATGAAGCCTATTACAGAACCTATTTGGCTGCCAGGCCTGTGCCTGATTCAAGAGACTTTTCTCTATTTTCTCTTGTATTGCCCTGTACCAGCCCCACCCCCAGTAAATACACAAAAACCATCAAGATTTAAACATGTCAGTTCTTTGCAGCTCATCTACATACACCTAAAACTTTACTCACATGTCAAAGGTGTCTGCGCAGTGTGCTTCAAAACCCCCTTGTAGTCAAACTACATTTACAGTACAGCAGGAAAGAGCCACCTCTCAAGTTTTTTGGGACTGGCTTTGCAGGAATGCCTCAGAGTTCCTGCGCTAGTGTAGGCATCCAACACTGACATCAGATATTTCTGAATAAACAATTTAATTTCCTTAAGTGTTGCACGGGAGGGAAAAAGCCAGGGAAAGAATTTTCACATTCAAAGACATATAGAGAATGAGGAGGGGAAAAGATTTCTCTCTTTAATTGCTTTTGTTTCATCAAAAAGATACAAAGCTTCACTGAAAGAGAACCTTCATCTCTGTTCTTATAGAAGGCTTTAATAATTATCCCCTTAAAGCCAAAGCAGTTACTGAACCCCCCCACCCCCCAGACATTACTGTATTAAAGCCGAAAAAATATTTAACCAAAAACATTTTGCAGCACTGCAAGGCTACTCCATTCTGCATGGACAAACAAGTAACAATCGACTTTGATTTAATGAGATGAAATAAGGAGATTTTACATGTACCCTATGTATTTTCCTGAAACACATACCTTGCGTTTCAGGTTTCACTAGCACCAGCAGCAAGTGTGTTAAAAAACCCTATTCTTACAGGGAGCTTTCACACCCACATATCAGTAAATATAACGAAAAGGCAGCAGCAACACTAACAAGTAACAGGAAACTCAAATACTATACTTAGTCCTACAAAAACATTTCAAATTACACTACCGGATACTTCCCTGGGCCAAGAAGGCATCCAGAGTACTTTAAATGGCATCATGGTTGCATGTTTTAATTACTACCTACTGCACTTCTGATTCTTGACCATCAATCATTGTTATCAAGCCATTACATCTAAATGTCTGCTTTCAGTAGTTATGGTGCAAAAAAAGCAAGAACAAACCAGCAAGAGAAGTCTGTGTGTTGATTCCAGGTTTGCCAACAAACTTGTGCAACTGTGAACAAATTCAATTTCCATCCCACTCTCAGGTTTCCATTAACAACAATGAAAATCTGAACACCAGGTATATCCAGTTCCCAAGGAATCCAACTGCAGAGATTTCCAGCAGCTTCAGAGGGAGGTGGATCAGACCAAGTTCTGCAGATGTGCTCAGCTCTCACCAAGGTCAAGAAAACTCAGCACCTTAACAAGTAGGAGCTTTTGAGCATCTCAGCCTAATTCATATGCAAAGATTACAGTTTTAGGAATAAGCACAAAGAACTTGACCCCCATCTAATATGTCTACAGAACAACAGATTTAGAGATCTTGATCTTAAACATCAGGGAACAGCTTTGCCCCAGAAGAAATGTGTGGTAAAGCCATCTTAAAATAAATGACTTTGTTTCCAAATTTTCTGTCCGAGCTACAAACCAAGCATTTTACTTAAGGTCCCCTAACTGCACTTGTAGTAATTTGGGGTAGGGGGGCAGGGAAGAAACACGCCTTTCCACAGTCCGCTGGTACCAAAACTGACACACAAAAAGAAAAGTTACTTTACATATACACGTTAGCTACCCGTGTTCTGTGGCTTCAGAAAAACATTCTCCTATTTGAAGAAAGCTCTCCTGCCTGGTTCTACAGACCTGTTTCACAGTGGCAAACAGGAGAAACTAGGAATAAGGGAAAATCAGGGAAGTTACTTGATAACATATGAAGAGCCACAGCACATCAGAATGAAGGTGCTACTCTGCCTCTAGTATGGCTGTTCTCTCTCTTAGCCAAAGAAACATCCCAAAATAGTGTTTTTCTTCAGCGATCTCTTGTAATGAGAACAACACTGTTTCATTACCACTGCAACAATGCTAGAGGAAAACCTGCAAAAAGTAATGGACTTAAGCATCACATTATAATAGGTTATTCAAGACAAATGAGAGATCAAATCACAGCACAAAAATATTGTGCCAATCCCCACCTAAACAATACCTATTGTAAGCCAAGATGCAGCACTACACTGACCAGGAAACTGCTTAACACAGTAGCACAAAATGAGAACAAACTAGAAAAGCTGGTGGTTGGCACCGCACACATGGAAGTGATAGTCTGCTGCAACCATAATTCTGTACTATATACCTGAGTTTATCTTATTTGGAGAAAAAGAACAAAACTCCCCAATGACCTTCCCCAATGCCTTTCTCATTCTGTCATTTCTGGCTCCTTCTAGCATCATTTTGGGCTCCAAAAATGTCAGACTCAACCAAGTAAAGTCTTTACTCTCCAGAACCTTCTCAGGGAGACATGAGACATATGCTAAAGATCCATCTGTTTAAATACAATAACCAGAACCAGCAATAACCTGTTATATACCTTAAGAAAAAGGTAGCCAAGAGAGGCTTTACATTATATTTAGGCCAGATAATGGTAAGACCCACTGTTCTCACTGCAAAGAAGGCAAGTTCTGATCCACAAAAAAGCTCTACATTGAGCTGCAATCCTACATGCAAATAGGCAATCCATCACTAGTAAGCAACAAAAGTGATAAAGACCAATGTCCTATGGCACACATAAAGACTAAAGCTATAATCACATTGCACAAACAAAGGGATCAGAAGGGAAACTAGCTAGAGAATTCTTGAAACAAAGTTAGCCTCAAACAAAAGCAGTTTAAACTTGGGCATGTCTCTGACCAAAGATTTTTCACTCTACTGAATTGTGAGTAAAGCAAAATTCAAAGCACAAATTCTCCCAGATGCTGAGAACTGAGGGCCTAAAATAGCATCAGAAAGAGAAAGAAAATGGAGCTTCAACCCTCTACCAGCAGCAAGCATGTACTTTCTATTCCTCAAAGCATGCTAAAGTCTTGGTTCTATAAAGGCCAGGGAAAAGGTCAAAAAGGTCTCTTCGAAATTTACTCCAGCCTGCATAGAGTTCCTGGACTTTGATTTGTTCCTTGATACAGAAGGAAAGGTTGCACCAAAATATCTAGCCCCAAAGTCAAACTATAACCCAACCAGCACTTGTCCACCTGCAAATAGATCTCTTTTCCTCCTATAGCCCCACCTCCAACTTGCAGTCCATGCAGTCAGGAACAACTAAAGGTGCAGCACAAACTATTGTCTCTCAATCGATTAAACCAGCTTTAAAAGGTGGTAGCTTTGAAAAAGAAAACTTCTACTGAGTGACAAAGGATGCTGCTCAATTTCATCATCACTTACTCTTTGCAAAGCACATGGCGCTCTAAACTAATGTGCTGGCAACAATACTTCTCCCCTTTCACACTTTCCCGTTTGCTGCCAGATTTAGTGTGCAGGTCAGCAACTACAAGTACTACTTTTTTCTCACCATCAGTCTTTCATTAAAACAGTAGATTTGCTTAGTTTCTTTTTCCCTTTCCTCCTCCACATACACTTGTACGCACTTTTACTGGAGTTTTCTTTCAGCGCTTGAAAACTCCCAGATTGACAGTTCCAGTGAATTAAGCTCCCTCTTTGTCGGCAAAACAAGAGCAGCACCACAGGCAACCTCAGAACAAGCTCCTTCTATCCTCTTCTTCCCATCCCTCCAACTAGCAAGCGTATCTGAATGGTGAGCTTTGCAAACAGCTTTATCATACCAGGGAGCCTTGTAAAGAGTCTCTGATAATGTGGTTTACCCAGACTATCTCACAGGACACTAATGTTAAAGCCACACACGATGGAAACGTCAGAGTCGATGCATTATCAGCATGCACCTGTACCAGACAGCACAGTAACTCTGAAACCATGAGGCTGGTCTAAACATATGCAAGTCTCTGCTAAAAGACTGACTGGCAGAAAGAATCTATTTTAGACAACAGTGTGAAAGAACACTGAGCTGAAGCAACTTCTAAAGCCATACCTGAAACTACACAAAGGCAATGTTAACTGAAAACCAACAGAAAGACCAGAAAAATTCACTGCTTTCAATATCAGACAAAAGACTGGGGCAGATTTTATTTGGAAATGTACACTTAGCATAAATGGTACAGAGAGAGTGCCTCTGTTGCTACTGCAGTACTAATACTGTACTTTACTTTTGGAGACTGCTCCTCTGCTATGTTACCAGTTAAGCTGCTGAAGCAGCAAATGCAGATCTGGATGAACTCTTCAATTACAAGGGGTTTTTAGGTTCCACAAAACCCTCTGCTCTTGGTTGTCAGTTACAGATTAGCATGTACCAGAAATTAGAAGATGACTCCTAAGATGTACCCAGCTTTTAGTTCCCCCTCCTCCCTCTTTTGCAACCTTTCTTATTTTCAGCAGGAAAATCTGTTTTGGGGAAGATTTGACTTTTGAACTTCCTACCACCTCTTGACTGAAATTATGTATTTTTTTTAAACTGGCCAAGATCGAGGGTGTTCTATTAAAATAAACATGTATATGTACACTTAAAACTAAGCAAAAAACAAAACAACCAACCAAAACCAACCGACAACTACTCACAACACAACTTTGTATGTGCTCATGTTTTACAACAAAACTAGAGAATAACCAACATGAGCCAATAGCCTCCTTCAAAAGCATATTAAAAGGTTTATGTGGAATAGATCCATCTGTGGCTATTAAACTTGGCACCATGGACACAACCGCTGCCGCTCAACACTGTAAACCAGTATCTGCCACGGGGAAGGTGAACACATTTGCTCTGTGCCTCACGCTTTCCCGAAGCATCTGCTACAAACATCATTCAGGTCCTGGCTGGCCAGGTTCAGGTCTGCTTGGCTGATCTCGCACTATTCAGCTGGCATGTCAACCAAAACACCTTCAAGCAGGTACGGCCTCAGGTACCAACCAAAACATACAGATGGACTTGTGCAGGAGTAACCTCACCATTCCCCCTTGCTACCCTCTCATCCTTCAAATGGCAGTGAGGAGAGCCCATACTGACAGCACTAGTACCAGTCTCAGTGACAGCAGGCAAAGACGGCTGGATCCTCAGCATGTCAAATCTGAACTGAGTTTTTGTAACACGAAGAAATACCATGTTCCTAAATAAAGCAGCATCTACAGGCAGCTGCATGACATGCAGATGGAACTAAAGAGCAACAGTTATCAGTATTTATATTCATCTCTGAAGTTTGTTTTTTAGTTACAAGGAAATAACCAAGATTCTCATTGAAACACATTTATTTAAGAAATAACGCACCCAATCAGGTTAAAGCTGTCACTGCGGGGCAACGTTTTGTAGCCCACCTACACAAATGATGACATTCTCTGTCATTATAGTGAAACCAAGCTGACAAGATAAGGAATAAGCTTAGTCATTACACCTATTATTTTAACCACAAAAGTCATTTCAGAGTGGCAGGGAGAGAAGGACTACAGCACTGTGGCTGTTGATGGGGTGGGTGTGGCATGTCACAAGTGGACCTTTATGGTATCATTTCCTTCCAGCACCATTAATCACCCCAGACATCACTTGTTCTATCAGCTATTAACCAGCTGGCCCAACACGCAGATAACTTTATCTAGGTTCTGTGGCGAGAGACATTACTAAGCACTACAACATGCAGTGCTGAAGGCCTTGTTTCCAAAGACTTCTCTGAACCATTTCCTCCCGCTGCAAGAAAATGCGTTACACTAAACCTGTACTTATCCATACCTAACATGATGGGGAAAATTACAGAAAGTAAAAAACATCACCAGCACTTTAAAACACACAATTTCCTAAAAAGGACAACTATGTTGCTTAAGGCCAAAACATACAACTTAAACCAGGTCTTCTAAAGCGTCTATTTTCAGCCTGTTAGCACTCTTCAAGGCGAGAATCCCTCAACATGCACACACCTCTGTGGTGTTGTCTGACTGGACATAGGGCTTCAGAATGATGGCCAAGAGCATCCCATCTTCACAGCTCAAGATTTAGCATTCTGTATCTTGCTACTGACACATCTCATTCAAGTGTTTTTGCTACAGACATGTCTCATTCAAGGAACAAGCAGAACCAATGCGTTACAGAGGGAAAGGACCAAGATGGCTTGTTGACAAGGAAGAAAAGCCTGTGAGGCATGTGATGAAGAGCAAAAATAAGCTCATCTTTTTCAGGGGGAAGCACCAACTCCCAATTCCTCCAAGCAAGCTAGCATGACTCAGCAGTATGTGACAAGACAACACAAGACACTTCATTAGTCTTCATTAACTGGCATCTGAAAAGATTAAACAGCTCAAAGTGAACTGAACCTGCTTCCAAGTTCCAGGCCTGGCTCTGCCAATTAGTTTCCCAAAAGTGTCATTAGATCCAGAAACACAACTTTCTCCGTTATACAGATCAGACTCCTGGGAGCCCTCTGAGCCACCTCAGTGAGTGCACACCCTCCTGCCCACACAGGTAGTAGCCTGGTTGTGGGAAAGAGCAGACTTCTGCTTTGGTTCCCAAATCCCAGGAATTATTTAACAGAATTTATGAGAGTGGCAATAGCACCCCAGCCAAAATAGCCCCAAGCACTGCACTTGGGAGGAAAGAGAACTGCAACTAAGGTTTTTTTTCCACTTGAATTAAAGCATATCCTCCTCAATGAAACATAGTAATTTTGAAAGCCATTCTTAAAGTACATGCTTGTCTTCCAAATAGGATTTCTCTCTGCAGGGAAAGAGAATATTAACTATTACTTGTATGGTATTTGGACAGTATGGAAGTATCAGCAATTTCCTCCTTGATCATATAAAGGGCATAACTCCTTCTGAGGAGAGTTACATTCCATCAGTACAAAACAAACCATTGTTTTGAGGACTGAACACTGAAGTAAAAAATGAGAAGATACCCAGACAGAAGAGGGTTTGTTGCACAGCACTAAGGCACAGATGTGTGTAGCACAGGTGCTTATTTTATCTACTATCATGTTTATTTTAGTGTGTTTCACATGCTCTGCTTCCTTGGTTCCTTGGAATGTGCTCAAGAACATTATCTCACTAAAATGTGTCAACTATTGAGATGAGCAGTACATTTTCTATCCAGTATCAGGAGATACAGACAATCAATGCTTCCTAGGTGCAGTGCAGTACATTAAGGCAGAGCAACCACTTTCTGCCACTGCTCTCAGGTTAAACCTATTTATTCAAAAAAGCTGTACTCATTTAGACTGCATGCCTGGAGTTCCCAAGTCACAGCTCCTGAATTAGTAAAAGGACTTAAAACTACTTAATGTACACCAAGAACTGCTTCTCAGGCACCTTCTGTGCTGTTACAAACCAGACATAGCAACGTCCTCAGAAGTCAACATCTTTGCCTTGAAATGGGACCACAGACCCATGTCATTCTCAGCATGTTTGCCCAAGCCAATCTTGAAAGTCTCAAGCAGTGAATTCCACTGCCTCCTAGACAACCACACCTTTTCCACTTACCCATCATCCCTTCTTCTTGGCACAACTGAAGCCCACTACTTTTTGTCCTACCTGCAATGGAACTGGGGAGTAAACGTGTGTGTGTGTGCTTATGGATTTTTCCTACAACAGCTTTCTAAGGTGTGCAGAGATCCATCTCCAGCTTTCTTTATGTTTAATAACAGTATAATGCACTGTATTTTCAAAAACCCTGATCCTTCTCACTGCTGTCTTTTGGGCACTTATCAGATGATCTGCTTTTTCCTTGAAATGACGTGCTCCAAACCAAAGTAACCAAACCCCAAAGGCGGTAGGTAAGGTTACTGCAGCAGCAGCCTTATCAGTGCCATGCAGAATGGAGGCATTACTTCATGTGCCTCGCAGGCTCTGTTCCACCTTATGTTCCCCAAGATGACATATGCTCTCTTTCTTTTTCTTTTGGCAACACTGTCAATTTGTATCCAGCTTGTGATCTTCAAAAGAATGCAGATCTTTCTCTGAAGAGCTGCCACCTGACCAAGATTATTATTGTTCCTTGCTGCGTATCAGCTCTAACAGGTTGTGGTAAAGGGATGACATAAGGACTCAAACTTCCTGAACTTGAGGTAAATGATTGCTAGATCACAAAACAGAGTCACTGTGGAAGGGTGACTGTTACAGTCCCTTCTGTTGATGAGTGGTTGTGCCATGTATTCCCCATGAAATGGTTCTGCAAGCACAGTGCAGTAAGCATTTTGAGAGAAGGATGCCTACCAATAAGGGCTCTCAGAGACTAAGAACACACATATATCCAGTTCTTGTGGGATGTAAAGTTTTCTCTACATACTATTGGTAGAAGGAGCAGGAACACAGAAATACAGTGAACTTCTGCTTCAGGAAATACACTTACTTTTTCTTACTACCTTCAACACCTTTTCATGGCTTAGTACAATTTCTACCATTAGGTTAGTTGTAAGTCTTTGTTAGAGCCGATGTCAAAGAAACTTACCCACCCATCTGGGCCCCAGTTACTTCTCATGAAACAGTATTTCAGACTAACACAAGCAACAATGGGAGCTATTGATCAACACATGTACGTTTTATTTTTATTGCTTTTAAAGCTGTAAAAGGTAACTGGCACAAGCCAGGCATTTAACAAAAGTAGTATTTAGGGAGGTTTTTTGTGAGGAACTGGTGTCAAAGAAAATTCCCTGAGTTCTTCCTGGAAAAAATATGCAGTATACTTCACAGCCTGCTATATAAAGAATCAAATTAATTTAATACCCTGAGACCAGCATTATTCTTAAATTTGACTTAAAAATCATAGTTAGGTTCTCATGCACAGGCCATGGTACATAAAAGAACACAATATTTAGAAGAGAAAGAGAGCCATATATATCTACAGCACTGATGACACTGTTTATTTTATGGTAGATTAACTAAGTGGCTTCTCATATGTTTTAGAAGAATGCTTAACTACCTATCAGAAAAATGAAATGGGAAGAAGTTGAAGAATTCCCAGACAACTGGGCTTTACTGGAAGGCATTCTCAATCACTTCACTTCCATTTTCTTTTGTGGGCAGAATTTGATTTTCCCAGATTTTCTATAATTTCCGGAGAACTATTTCCTCCAGATGCTCACCCCGCTTTAATGAAAAAAAAAAAAAAAAACACAGCACAATAAAATCTGACTATAAATAATCTGGACATGAGGATGTATAGGCACAGTTCCTCTGTCTGTCGAACCACAAAACTTACCATGACATGGATTACATTTTCAGGCAACTCTTTAACTCTTCTGCTATTCATTTTCTACATGTATAAAGAAGAAATTCTGACTCATGCATATAGCTACACAGAAAAGCTACCACATTGCCATGCAATCTTACAAGTTGCACATGTGAATGCCTTTGCCCAAAATAACTGAGAAGTAGCTTATCATTCATAATGGGGTGACTAAATTATCTCCTCTTGGATGAAGCGTATGTATTTCATCTCATATCGCTGTAACTTATTCACGTTGCCATAACCTTACTGCCTTGTGTCTCCATAGCTCCCAGAAGAGACTATATTAACAGCTGACATGCAGAGCAACTGCCACGGAGCAAGAGGCTTTTATGGAGCAAATGGCCATCTGTAAATGGCCGCACCTCACTAATCTGAACTGGTGCCAAACACACACGGCTCATCTTCTGAACAGATACATGCATTTTTCTGTTCTTCCATCACCACTCCTCCTGTAATATGAACAGTCATTTTTTTATTCACAACATGCAGAGAAACCTGGCAGAACATCTATGAGTGTTTTACAAAACATAATACGGGTATCCAAGAGTCTTTACCACCACCTGCAATTCACACCACAGCTCTGTCATCTGTGTAATGGAATGGGACACCTCTATCTCCTTCACCTTGTATTAGTGCTCGTGCACCTGAATGGTGACAACTATGCCAAGGTCAATGTGATGCGCAGGGAACCGATTGGATTGAAAGTCTTTGCAAACTGCATAACAACTAAACCCAGCTTGAGATAGAGGACAAGATCAAGCAGCTAGAAGAGGGAGAAACTTCTTTAAGCAGTGGGAGAGACACAGGGCAATGAGAGAACTACATGCTTATATTACAGGCTCCGAAATTGTCAGGAGTCCCTAAAAAACTTGTCTTACTTTTTATCAGGCCATAGATGCTCTGTATTTTGCCAGTAGCCAGCTACCCAAGGCTCCGAGATTGTGACATCACCTTGGTGGAGCTGAACATAAAGGCTGATGCACAAACCAGACATTTGCACACTGCAGCCCCATAAGGGGCTCTACTCAGGGAACTGCAGCAACAGCATATATGCTAGCATGTAAATAATAGCGAGTTCAACACAAAGCATGGCACCCTAGCAGCTTCACTCAGAAGCATGGGACAACTTGGCAGTAGTAGCTTCTTAAACTGCCTGCTAGCTAGTAAGTTCACTAAGGAGATAAGAAGTCTGCACTGAATTCCCTGTTCCACACAGAAGAGCTCAATCCCACATCACAACTCAAACAGGAATGACCTGATACCAGCAAGGCTGAGACAGAGATTCTTGCATCCCCACTGAAACTGAAACGATGCACAGAAAGGAACATAAAAGCCTTATTCCACCAACAGCTTATGTAGAAAGGAGGTGCTGGACAGAATAAAAAACTCCTGTGGGAAGCAGAGACCAGAACTGAGAACACACCTCCTCCTGTAGGGACGCCCCTGCCATGGTGCTACAGAAAGAGCACATAGGATAGCTCCCTGCGTGGTGAGGCTGTCCCTGCATTTTGCCTTTCATGGCGACTAGGAGCGTCGTCTGCCTTCCCACACCATCCCCAACCGTATTTATAGATTGCAGCGGCGTTATCCGTGTGGATGCAGATTGTGCATGATGGTTTTCTATAAATACAAACACTCTGTAATTATCGTTAAAGCTATTTAGCCCAATTCAAAGGTAGATTAAATAATGAATGTGTGTGTGATATGCCTGCCGACATCAACAAATGGAAAAAGGCATCTCTGGGTGCATATCTGGAGGATTCCCTGGTGAAGAAGTTGGGGGAGGAGAGCAGGGAGGGAGCCGAGCAGTTGTATTACTGTAAATGTGCCTTTTACATGGGTTCAGGTGGTGTGGTGTTGCTTGATGGGTGATCTTGGGACCAGAAAGATAGGTGGTCCAGGAGACACCATACCAAGGGATGGACAAAGAGGATCAGCACATGCAGAAGCCACTTGGTGTTCACGGCTGCCTATTGCTGTGCATCCTTTCCCTCTGCTTTCACTGCTCCTCAGGACACAGGGGCTTGGGGCAATGGAAGATGTATGATAAGGCTCCCCAAAGCCCCTCAGCCCCTTGTTTGCTATGGTAATTGATTTTCTCTGAGGCCATGCCTATCCTCATGTCTTTCCATTCCTGCTGGTCTCTCCCTGGCCATGAGCTGGTGCACAGCAGAGCCCTGTGGGGACACGGGCTCTGTCCCCTGTTCCAGCCCTCCTATGAGAAAGGAAAAGGGGACCTTTAGCAATATGAGCACAGGGATAGACCCTTGGTGAGTCCTTGCTGAGGATGACGTGACATGTTGATGGGTGCTGTAAGGGGACCATCCGCTCTGTGTGCCCCAGGAGGGGAGTTTGTAAAGCCAATGGAAGGATGAGGTAGATGTCATCACTGCTTTGAACTTGGGAACCTCCATCTCTCCCTCCTTGTCCTCTCACAGGCAATAACTCCCTCAGCTTGTGTGTGGCTGCAGCATCTCAGCCCTTCCCTGTCTCCATGTCACATTGTGGGCTGCAACCCTGCACCAGGGACAGCAGTGTTGGTACCAGCGAGGGAAGCGGGGCTGGGAGGAAGGTCTTCATCACCCTAACTAATAACTGTGTGCTGACAAATTGAATTATCCCTTTTCCAGTTGCCTGCACTATTGATCAGAGAAAAGGTTTGTGGTTTTGTTAGGTGGGTTTATTTTTCTTTTCCTTTTTCCTTTTAAGTTATAGTTGCAATGTCCTGGGGGCTTATAATGATCTAAATAAGGTCAGGTTAACAGAGGAATCAAATACGCTCTGGCAGCAGAAGCGTGGGCTCTTCCTGGAGACTGAGTGGAGAAGGAAGCAGAGGAGGGAGCAGCAGCAGCTCCCGGCCCTCAGGGCCATGCTGCCTGCAGGGTCCAGCCACAGCCTCCTGCTCCTGGGGAGGGCAGTGCTGCAGCAGAGGGTGGGCTGCAGCATGGGACCAAACAGGCAGCTGATGGAGGATGAGCAGCGCGGGGTGAAACTGGGGTGAAAGCTCCCCATGACCTGGCTTCAGTGTGCACTTGAGCCCAGAACCCCTCCGTGTGCTGGGCTGCACCCCCAGAGCGTGAGCAGCAGCTCAGGGAGGGGATCCTGCCCCTCTGCTGTGCTCTGGGGAGA
>JAVHNF010068036.1:0-17354 GCA_034783455.1 Micropsitta finschii | reverse complement strand
GGCCGGGGCCGGGGCCGGGCCGGGCAGGCCCGGAGGGGGGGGCGCTGGGAGCGGGGCCTAGCGGCGGCCGGGCCGAAATGCAACGGGGACGGGCGGGGGGCCCTCGGGGCCTGGGTGAACTCCCCCGGGCTGGGGTTTACCCCCATGTCCGCACGCTTCGGTGTTGAGGGGCCGGCACCGCCCGGTCCCCTCAGCCCCAACGGGGCTGCTCGGTCCCTGGGGGGGTCCCGGCAATCCCCTTGCTGATCCCAGGCTTCCCAGCATGGCATGGAGTGAGGCACCCCCGGCCTCCCGAGCGGAGCTGCTCTGTTCTCAGCCTCCTTTACTGTTCCAGGCTCCCGGATCTTGGGCCGCCATCCCCGTGCACGCACGGGGTGAGGAGGAGGATGCAGCACTCCTGCCCCAAGGGCTGAACATGGGAGGCGGATTCTAACAGAGCATCACTTCGACCACAGACAGAAAGCAGCCGTCTCCGGTCTCCTGCGCCTGACAGCTTGCAGCCATCCCGCAGCACAGCCCAGGCCGGGAAGTCATCTCCTCCTACAAATCACAGCGGCCGATTTACACAGGGCAAACGCTTCCCGTTCTGCGGGGACCGCACACGGCAGCGGGTCAGAGCCTCCCGCTTCCAGACCCTTCCGGACACCGCAGCTCCGGGTACCCAGCTTGGAAGGACGGCCCCAAGTGTGCGTTTGGGATGGTCCAAAGCTGCCGCAGGACAGGCTCCATGCCGAGGTTTATCCCCACTTCATCCATGTCTGGCAGATCCTGAGCATGGCTGGCAATCTGTAAGGCTTTGACAAGGAACACAGACATCAGTAACAGTGAGAACGTTAGAGGCAAACCTTCGGCTTTCAGTGCGCTCATTTGCTTTCCTAAAGTTAAGGGGGACGAGCATCTCTCCCTGGTCACAGCACCTTGCAGTGAGCTCTGCAGCGATCTCTCTTCCTAATCCAGGCTTGATTCAGGGGGGGAAACGGGTGATTTGGTCAAGTTTCTTTACTGTCCTTTGAAATGGGCCTTAGCTGCTTATGGCGCTAGGAAGTAAAGAAGAAATGGGAATAGAAATACACAACTATAAGGAATTACAATAGCGACTTTAATTCAACCAGTTCCAACTGAATCGGTAACTCCCTGACAAACGAACCTTGCACAGAAAACACAGAACACAAATGGGTTTGTCTTGACAGCTGGGGAGCGAAAAGGTGACTGGAATCTGCCTTCTCTGGAAAACAAAACGCTCTCAAAACGCCCCTTGTTTTCTTACTACATGGGTCAGGTTTGGAGGTAGCCACTGGAAATGCTCTGTGAGGAAAGCCGAGGTCTGGGCTCTGCCACAAGCAGTAATTCCAAATGCCCACGTTGAAATGCTTTACAGGTATCTCATTGTCAAAAAACGTTTATGTTTCCTTAAAGAAAACCCCAGGACTTTGACAAATTAACCCCAAAACCCCAAAGAACCCCCCCCCCCAAAAAAACACCCTATGAATTTTGTAAACCATAATCCCACCTTTCCCAGCAGTCTTTACTTGGGCTTCAGGGAGACCCAAGGCATGAGGAAGTGATCCGCTGCTGAGGCTCCCAGCCTGGGATGAGGGCCTGAGCTCCTGGCTCGGCTTCTCCCAGCACTGGAATACCTTTTCCAAAGCAATACCAAAAAAGGGTTGTTTCTGGGTCAGGACCTCAGTGCTCGGTTTTAAGCAGGGGCTGACAGTCCAATGTGAACACAGCTGTAAAATGGATTCGCAACGGGAGCTCAGGCATTCTTTTTCTGATTAGGAAGCAGTCCCCGAGCCTTGTGCGCTTAAAGGTGAAAGCTATTTTTGACATAAAAATGAGCACGTAGTTCCTCTGTCATCCTTCAGTGGCTGCTCTGGAAGCTGTGAGTGAACGATCCAAAGATAAGCAAGGAGTACAAACACACGGAATTACACGAACAGGTAGAAGGGGCTGGGGTTTTATTCTGCCTGACAATTAGGAGAGGAAGAGATTTCTTGCTACACTCCCTACTTAGCCTGAAAAGCAGTGCTAAAAAAGGGCCACTTAAGCGCTGAGACAGACCCCGATGGCATTTAAAAACTGGAAGTGCTTTTAATAGCTGCCTTTTGAAAATAATGTGAAGTCTATTTTTGAGAGGGAGAAACCGAGCCACCCATAGAGCAAGGCAGGATCCAGCACTTAAGAACTGCAGCCTGCTTCCCAGCCCGTACAGGGACCCCAAGGTAAGAGAACAGCAGTGGACTGGATGCTCTCAAGTGTTCTTTAAACCCAAATCCTCCTTCCTTCGTTCTTTGGTCCTGAGCCTTCAGAATGAACCCAAAGCAGCTCGAGAACACAGCTCAGAGGGACTGCTGCTAAAATAAAAGTGAGCGAAGAACAAGCACAACTCGGAGGGCTTATCACCACCCGTAATGCCCCCGGCTAATCCCCGGCCCCTTTATGTAACCTGGGATTGCTGCAGCTCAAACAGCTTACTGGGGTTTGCTGCTTTTCTTTTAAGCTCTCGCAGACAAATGCGAACACATTAAATAGTTGGTTTTCTTCTGCCACTCGCAGGAAAAAGTTACTGTAAGAGGGGGGGAAAACACTGATCTTTTCTTTGTGAACAGTGGCAACTAGAATGGGACTCACACCCTGAGAAGAACACGTCCGTCTTGGCCGTGATCCTGACAGAAATCTCCCCTCTTTGCAACACCCAGGGTAACTCCCCACTGGTAAGACACAAATCACATTCCTCCTCCCCCCAGACACCCTCTGGAAGCAGTGGGGTGTTCCCGAGCTACACCTTTGGCGCAGCTCCTGCAGCACGGGTGGCTGCGCTCTCATACTTACTTCCCTGTGCCCACTTGCCCGCAGTGCTGAGCCCAGCACCGAGCCGGGCACCGCTGGCTCCCTTTGCCCGCAGGACGAGCTCTCGTGCCACTGATCTGCTCTGACTTTTCCACTGCACCAATCCTTCCAAGGCAAAATGCAACTTCCAAACTTCCCGTCGGTGCTAAGCCTAATGCCGGATGCTTATGGAAACTTAAGGAGAAAAAAAAAGAAACCCCTTATTGAGCTCCTTGCAATCGGAGACCTGAGCGGGCTGGATCTAAACGCCACTCACATCAACGGCAGCAGTAGGCTTCCCTGGCTGTTGGACTAGATCCAGCTTAAAAGTTTCCATGAAATAAACTAGGCTAAGCGCATCGGCTGCATCGCAACTAACTCGGTGTAACAGGAGCATCTGTTCTTCACATCCACCATTTGCTTCCAGCCTCAACTCCCCGGCGCCGCAGCGACAGGAGCTGCCGTGCGGATGGCTCGTCGCTGTCGTGACACGAGCCGTCGTCTCCCGACAGCCGCTGCCTCGTTAAGACTGTGGATGAACCAGCGATTAGAAGGTAGCATGCATGCTGTAGAAACTACTTGACCAGGGAGCTTTTGGGTGTCAAGAAACAGCGTAATGTATTTCGTACGATGGCATTACAACGTGAAATTCATGTCCGCGTCGAGACAGCCGAGGAGCACACCTCGGTACCATTTATACACAGTACAAAGCAAATGTTTACCCAAGTACAAATGAAACAGGTTGACAATTAGCTAATGTAGCTTTGTGGACATAAACCAGGTACATTCGAGCAGAACCAACATAAAAATAAAAGAGGAAACAGCCCTTTTCCTATGCCCTGCTAAGAGCACCGTGGTTTAGTGGTTTGGGAAGCGTCTGTCATGTTGAAAAAGCCTCCTTGCCGGTGTTTAATGTGTTTATTCTACTGCTACACTGCTGGGATATAAATCACAGCAGCGGGGCTGCACGGACCCACTGTCAATGCTACAGGAATCGACAACATACACTTAAGTCTCACACCTGTTTATTGTCAGTAATTCATAGATAACCACTTCTCGTACACATTTTCATCTTGGCTTTTAATGCTTCTTGGGGGTTGTTTTAAGCTCAGGGACACCCAAACTTCACCTAAGGGTCATCTCTGCAGCGTCCCCAAATGCAGAACGCTACACACCTACTGTGTAAAACTGGTGCAAGCTGGTGCCATTGCCACGGGTAGCAGAGATGCTTTGGAAACTACACGTCCCAACATGCACGGCCCCACCAGCACGGGCTGCTCTACGCTACGGGAGGAGGGAGTTTTCCTGGGGTGCATTCCCTTCACATGCCTTGTTCCGGCCGGATCAGCCTAAGTCATGCAGCTGTCTGCACGCAATGCTCTACACAGTGCAAAAACGAAGACCTCTACACATCTGGAGTAAGAACAGTGGTAACAAAGTCATAGCTACATATTCTTCTCTACATTTTTGTTTATTGAGACAAACTAATTAAAAGGCACAAACATAGGGCATATGTTTACATGGACATTATAACAAACATATACATTAAAAGTGTAGGAATGTGTTTCCTTTCTGCTAAACAGAAAGTTCCTAAGCTTTTATATATACAAAAGTTGTACAATTTGATGTCCTAAAGTACAAAAGATCATTTATAAAATTATTTTACACTAAGCTCTATTTTTTTTTGTGTTTTGTTTTTTTTTTCTTGTTTTACTATGTAGTCCAAGCCCCTAGAACAGTTTCACGTAATGATACAGATACCTGTCACCTGAGCCAGCAGCCTGGCAATCACTGCTTGTTACTGACACGGCAGGGTAGGTACGGAAGCAGCCAGTCCATTTTGACTAGTCAGTCCTGCTAGCACTCTGTGAAAATGCACACACTCTAATCTCTGTAGCTTTCCACTTCATTAAGATATAAACATCTCAACTGTAATCTTTATTTTATTTGTCTTTTTAATGTAGAGCCTTGGGTTTAGGGTGGTTCTTTTTTTAAACAAAGGTTTAAAAACGTGAATATGTGACATGATAGTCGAAAAAGTATAGCTGTTTCCCTAGATCTTGCTTTCTACTTTATGTACAGATAAACAGGTTAAGAAATAAAAAGCACATGTAGCTTAAACATGTGTGACCATTTGTGGAGAAGTTCTGGGCTGGACAGTGGAAACCATCACCCCAGAAAAGTCCCACAAACTGATAGAAATGTGTTAACACAATAGAAGAGTAACGTAAAAATGATGATGTTTGCAAATATTTACAAAGTTGAACAGATTTGCACAACACTTGATTAAGAAATAGGGGAGAAATTAAAAGACGCTCTCTGCTTGTCCTGGAGGGGCATCCTACCTAGTTAGTGGTTAGAATAAAAACTGTATACAATTTAATATAAGACAAAACTTCTAGTGAACAACTAACACGTCTGTCCCCTGCTGCAACACCAGCAGGCTCTGATTGGGAGGCAGAGGGCATAAAAATCATACCCAGTGCCTCCAGAATCTTCCAGCTTAAAGCAATATTTCTTAAGTTTCAAAGCACTCCTTTTGCTCCTAGATAAAGAGTCCCATAGGGGTCTGACTGTTCAGAGACCATGTTTACATACATCTCGACTCCTCTTCTGTCAGCCACGGCTGTTTCTCACCAAACCATAAGCTTTCTTAAACAAAATGTTGACTACAATGCTCTATTCCCTTAGGGTAATATGTTGGGTAATATTTACATCTCCAAATATCAGGTCACAATCCCTATTATACGTTGAAGTTAGAATGATAAGTTATCATATGCTTTGCATATCAGAGCTGGTATCACCTTTCCCATAGGGAATGCTGCCTGAAATTACCATATTCCCAAAGGTAAAATGCATATTTTTCTCCAAAATGCATTTTTCTTTTGTTTTAAATGACAACATTGTAATGCATTTACTCCTTAAAAGAAAAAACATCAACACAGACAAGGATTCTACACTAGCTCAGAAACTTAAACAACTGCCAAGTTAAGATTAGCCATCCGCCCTGTTAAACACACAGAGGGGTCTTTGCTAGTGCTTACGTTAAAGTAATTCTCTAAGTTATAATTTGGGGGATAAAACATAAAACTGGTGGGGGTTTTTTTAGTTATTTTTTTTTTTTAAACTCTGGCAATAAGTATCTGCTCTAATTCAGCATCAGTCAGCTAAGAGGGAAAACCTGCGTTAACTCAAGTGCTCCAGTGAAACTCAAGGTTGAACCATACGAGCCAAATCAACAGGGGAAGATGCTACTATGGTCTCTGATGGTGCATGTTGCCCCAGTGTCTTAGTCTGAATTTATTATTAACTAAACCAAAACGAAACAAAACAAAACAAAAAAAAAACAACCCCAGCAACAGAAATAATAATAATAATAAACCCAAACAGAAACCCAGAAAAGAACTGCTGGTAAGGATTCCATTTTAATCCTTTTTAATACTGTTTAGAAACTCTTTACCAGGGAGGAGACGTGGGCAAGGCCTGGGGCAGGAAAGGCATGCTCTCTACCGGTCTCATGGCTATATTTAAGGGACCAGCTAACGTCATGGGCGTGGGGAGGTTCATGGGAGATGTTATAGTGACTGGATGTGCTATATTCACTGGAGCGGTTACTGGGGTAGGTAAATTGACTGGTGTGGTGAGCGTTAATGGAGATGTCATGGATAATGGACTTGTTATAGTTACAGGATGCCCTAGGTTCATCGGACTGGATATATTAACTGCACTTGATACATTTACTGGACTTCTCATGCTCATTGCAGCTGCCACTGTGACTGGGTTTGTGATAGTCCCAGAAGCCACAGAGGACGTTATATTGAATGGAGTAGTAAGAGTCACAGGCGTAGTAGCAGCAGTGGAGGTTTGGCACAAGTTAGCAGCTTCTAAAAATGAGACATAAAAAGACAAAAAGGTTTTAACACATAAAAAAAAACCATGGACAAGATTTAAAAAGAAAAAAAAGGTAAAATAAAGAGGCAAAAAAACAAACAAAAAAAAGAACAAAAACAAAACCCAAACAAGAACAGGTACAAATTCTGGCATCATTTTCTTTAGGAATTATTAGTAAGTTAAAACTGTTAACATTCTATAGCCTACAAGAAATACAAACTCTCATGCACTTCATTTCAATTCAATATCTTTTTTTTTTCCTGAGAAGTCAAGCGAGGTTGTCTTATAAAGAGGGTTTCCATGTGCATAAAAACAGTATTGTACAGTCAAAGAAATCCTCCCAAGAGGAACATTATAAATAGAGGAGAGAGTGTACATACCGAATGGTACGTACTCTATAGCCTTCTCAAAGGTGAACTGACATTCTGTGAAGGTTTTAAAAAGTCATTATTAGGGACTGATTAAGCAAAGCTCGTTTCAATATTTACCTGCTTATTTCAGTCTTGATTATTGCAACTAAACACTGCTCCACTGATCACACTTAGCGATTTTCAAGGCTACCCAGCACACCTTCCAACCCCCAGCATCTCCTCAGCTTTCACATAAGCTACAGCTCCACACCAGCTTGGTTTGCTCTGTGGGGTTTGGGGCTGGTTGGGTGGTTTGGGTGTTGCAGCAAGCAGGAATTAAGTGCCGAACAAAGCAGCCGAGGAGCAGATCAGTGCCCGGCCCTGCAGCCACGGAGGGGGGGGGGGCTCTGGCAGGGCTGGGCACTGGGGAGCGGGCAGAAGCGGTCCAGGACATGGAGGGATCACTACACATCCATCAGCACCACCTGCCGGCTACCCATACTAGAAGGCTCCAAAAACAGAAGGGGGTTGGTGGACGCGGGTAAAGGGAAGGGATGAGTGCTAGAGAAGCCAACAAAAATACATCCTACATCAGTGTTACAGCATTTCTAAGCCGTGTCTTGTTCCACATTTGTAGGGTAGGACACCAAGCTCAGTCTACACCCACGTTTCAGGAGGTAAGCCAGGAGCAAAGAGTCCACTCTTGCCACTTGGGCAATACAAATGTACCAAGACAGAGTTAACTTTGAAAGCAACATTAGCCCCATTCAAGGGTTACTGTTGGTTCTTCAAAGTCCATATCTAGGAGGGGTGGAAAGGAAGGGAAAGAGTAAAAAAAAAAAAAATAAAATAATAATAATAAATTGTGAAAATAAATCGTATGAGACTAAAAGAAAGTATCCCATAAGGTGTTGTAAAGCCAATGCAACAAGGGGCACAGGAGAACCAGCATGGAAAGAGCAGCACGTAGGCATGGCGCTGTCTGGTCTAGCTTCACCTTCCAAGCACAGTAATACGCGAAAACACATCCCACCCGTGCCCCTTCCTGGTTCAGTTAAGCTCCTATCAACTGACAACACCTCTACCCACCCGCCTCCCTCACCCACCAGTCTGCCCCAACCCACTCTTCATGTTAGAGCATATTCAAGCATCTGAACAGGAAAGGCAGAGGGAACAAGACATAGGAAGGAACAAGCAGAAACCCAACATTCTCAGAGCTTTTCTGACACCCTTCTGCTATATCTAGTGGCCTGACGGTATTTAACGTTTCTGTTATCACTGCATTTGAACGTGATGAAGCTGTTTCTACACTGTCTGATCACAGAATTCAACTGGAATAACAACCAAGGCGAAAGAAGCTAAGCAACCTAATACACAAACAAGACCTAGAAAAGAAGAAAGACTGAAGATACTGAAAGTAAGCTTAGGAGAAAAGAAAAAACAAGGTGAGTCAATAACATTTATTACTAGAACAGCTAGCGAAAGCAGCAAGTGCTGGCTGGCTAGGAACTCCCTCTAAAAGGAGAGTCACAGATAGGCATTAGAAATCAAACTGCTGTGAAAGAGTAAGAAAGCAGTAACTGAAGACTTTAAGCTACTAAACTGCTACACTGAACTGAAGCAACCTATTCTTTGACACAAACTGACACATTGACCAGCAATGGGAAGCCATTCAACTGCAATGGCAGCAGCACACGTATATGTAAGCTGTGAGCTAGCGATAATGACAAATGGGATCACTTATGAGTTAGTTCTGTAATTAAAATAAGTGAAAATACCCCAAACAAACAAACCATGTGCTCTAGAAAACCTTCTGCAAAGCCAGTTACATGATGCCAAAGCCAATGGAATAAATTGGGGGAGAAATGATGAGAGGGACACAGAAAGCACCCACATGCAAACAGATGATGATGCAATGGGCGAGGGTGTTATGTGTGTATATACATATAAATATATATGCACAAAAGTTAACAACTGGTAAATATGCATAAACACAGCTGAAAACCACATGCAAGGATAAAAAACACACTCTTGCCTTGGAGCAGACACAAGCATCCCTTTATGATGACTGCTATGCACACAGACCAAAGGGAAGCGGGTAATAAGGAGCTCATTCACAACAGGGTAATTTTGGCCATGTTATCCTCCTGCTTAGGTTCTAGCTATTACTAAGAATGAAACGTTCATGTAAGTCATCCTTTTCTGTCATCTTAAACTCCCTATAGAACTATCAACTCCAATATCTTACAAAGCCAAGACTGTAAGTATTGGTTTGTTTTACCTTTCTTCCTTGCTTTGACGGCCTCTTCCCATAATCTCAGGGTCTCTACCTGCTTTCCAGGCCAACTTGTTACGTGCTGCTGCTGCTGCTGCTGTTGCTGCTGCTGCTGTTGTTGTTGCTGTTGTTGTTGTTGCTGCTGCTGCTGCTGCTGTTGTTGCTGTTGCTGCTGCTGCTGTTGCTGCTTCTGATTGCTGGTCTCTTCACTCATGCATGCTATGCCAATTAAGTAAGAACACAAATTCACCTTGAAAAGTTACTCTGCTTTCTGCTGGCATCCCAAAGGCTTCCTCCTTAAAGAGCGTGTGGAATCTCACAGGATTCCAAGAGCACAAAGCAAAGGTGCTTAAAACCACATCATTAATTCTGTGCTTTAGAAAACTACTTTTCCAAGAGCTAAAACACAAAGTGCAAGTCGGGACCATGTGCTTTGACTTCTTTTCTGATTATTTTGGTTGCATTTTAGGAAGAATGGAAGAAAAGTCTCCAGGCTCTAGACTTCGAGCTGCTGAGCCAACTGCACTGGTTCTAAATCTCAGCTTTTGAAAGCAAAAAGCCTTTTTACTTGTTATTCCAAGTATGACCTCAAACTCTCAGTTTACCTTTACATCACAGAACAGTGCGTTACTACTCTCTGGCCACACAACAGCTCATCATTTCCACCTCGAACAACTGCTGTAAATGCCTCATGCGAACTGGCCAAGCAGCCCCAAACTGGCTCGGGAAGCCAGAGCTGTAACCCTATACCTTGAAAAATACTTCACACCCAAATTTTGTGTTAAGCTCAACCATCAGGCATTTCAGACATTCCCAGGACCTTCCAATTAGCCAGGAGTAACAGGCACTGAAAAGATGGTGTAAATTAATACCGTTTAAAAGGCTTTAAGGACAAAGTTTCCAAAGACAATCCTCACTTCTCCCCTTAGATTCCTCTGAAAACCCATTCTGTTCCATTAACCGTGCGGGTTAACTCAAGTTACAGGTATTTTAATAGGGAAGATGAGAAAATCAAGCCTTTTCTTGCTTACTAGGCACCCACAGGTTCAGGCTTCAGCACTTCCACAGACTTTAAGACTAGAAGGAACTATTACAAGCATTCCATCTGAACTCCTGCACACCACCAGTCAAATACCATTAATGCTCAGAACATTTCAGGGCTGGATTTAAATGCTTCTCCTGTCAGTTAATGCCAGAGGGAGGAATCATCGAACCCAAAGGGTCAAAGCTTGGAGAAGGCACAGAAATCTTTCTTCTGTTTTTGAGGGGCTTTAGGGGAGGCTTCACACCTGAAACTTGCCAGATCTTAGCAGCTCTGAAATATCCTAAACTCTCCAGAATTATCTGCTGGGCTTTTAGGCCTGTACGGTTCAGCAAGCACTTAGAAACTGAGAAAGCCTGGGAACTCTTGTTCAGAGATGGGTTACACTCACAAGCTGCAGGGATAAGAGCACATTCTAGCAGCAAACCAATTCCACACAAGCCAATTCTTGAGCAGAAGAAGATTCTGTTATCAAACATCTATTTTTAATAGGTGTGAACAGAGCATTCGCACCTATTAAAACGTACCCCCTAGGACTGAGGGGTGCGTTTTGGCATTTTAACGTCACCAAAGGCAATTCCCTTTGCAAACACACTGTTATTAGAAATGTTTTTAAAACGTTCACCTACTTTTATTGATGCCTTGTTTACAGGTATTACAGTTGATACTTTGGCTCTGCCCGTGTGTCTTTAAGTGGCTGGTGATATATGCTGCACTCAGAAGTTTACCACAGATATTACACGATACCTTTCCTTCATGGCGCACCATGTGTGTCCGCAGTCTGTCTTTGGTGGCAAAGGCAGCAGTGCACGTCTATATAGAGGACAACAGTTACACTTGAAGTGCAGACAGCATTGTTACAGAATGAATTACATGCCCACCATAAGGCTGGTTTACCTCGTACGTGCAAAAATCACACTCTATGCTACTTGAACTGCCTTTAAATAGTGGTTGCTTTACCTATCATAACAAGAGGTATCTTATAAACAAAGCCTAGAACAGGCAAAGTTGGGGTTTGATACAATTTAACTGTACAAATATGAACCTGATACCCTCAATTGCTCAATTACATTTGTTCCCATCCAAATCAGAACAAGGAAATGAAACCTTCTACTAACGCTATTCCTTTTACACAAGGCTTTTATTTAATGCGATGAGTCACTAAAACACAGGTTGGAACAAGCATGGCTATTCCAAGCAAAACAGTTAATTGTTCCAAGGCAGTCAAGTTTTTTTCTCTTAGACTCAGTCATCAACTTACACCAACTTGCTTTCACCTCCCAGTAAAGTAACGGACCCAGAACCAACTATTCCAACCCATTTTACATGGATATAGTGAGGAACACATGTAACTGAAACATGCTGAGAAACACGTTGCACACATGACTCCAGTAATCAGCACTGAGCTGAGGATGCTGTTACAATCCTATTGCTAAGTTAAGCGTATCTTCAAACAGAGCACCTACGTTGTTCTCCAAGAAAGCAAAAAAGCCTCTAATGTTCCACAGCATCTTTTTACACTGCATCTAGACTTCCATCAGAACTACAGTGCTGCTGGTATGTAAGGCAGATGTAACTTTATTCCTAAACTTCCTTGTCAACGAACAGTCCAGGAGCAAATACAGTTCTGGAAAGATTATTCACCTGAGATGCTAACGTTACAATAAGGCATTGTTCTTAACAAATCACTTTAGCCCTTACTTGGCATTTGAAGGGTCTCTCTGTTGAGTGAACATGTTTAACGTGACAGCTTAAGTGATCAGGCCTGCAAACAAGAGAGGAACAGAGAAGAGAATGCACACTGTTACAAATACATAGTAAGGACACGGTGGCCAGCTAGCTGCAAAACACATTATCTAAAATCTTATCCCTACAATATAACCTCAGTCTATGCCTGCTGAGTTCAAATTACCATATAACAAAAATAAAATTAGAAAAGCAGTCAAACTATAGGCAAAATCAGAAGGCTGTGCCTTTTGTTGAAATCTATGTTACAACAGAATCTTACTGTGGATCATTGAACAACCTGATTTTTGTGCAAGATTATTTTTGTCCAAGATTATATCCCTTCTTTTTCACAATAGCAAGCCCCAGTTCTTGCGTGAAGGATTTCTTTAAATGCTTTTATAAACACTGGAGGAATTTAAAGTGGAAATGCAACCACATTCTGGGATTTTCACAACCCATTATTGGTGTGCGTGAGAAGAATGATAGGGTTAACATCATGGTGTCCAACAGAGACTCTGAAAAAGGTGTTCGGTCTATGGAAGACCTTAAGGAATGTTGGTGCTCTATGAAGGCATTGCAATACCTTCCCCAGCCCTCCCCAACAACAGTTTTCAGAGTTTAATAGAACTGAATCAGCTGATCTCAGCTTACGTTCTATATGAAAAGATTACATTGTCTTTAATTCTATTAACTGAGCGAAGAACAAGCAATATGTAAAATGCAGGGAAAGTAAGGAATATTTTGTTCCTGTTGTTGTTAAAAATAGTCCACTCAAATTTCACCACTGGGCAGGACACACTCCTGGTTTTACTGCTGCTAACACATCTGTGCTCTGTCCTTCTGTCATACAATTTCTGCTGCTGGCTGAGGGGTAGAGAAGTGGCAGCGTGTGGGACCTGGGGCCACTAGGACATCCCCTTATATTTCCAGCAGGAGTGGGGGCTCTTGGTCTTGCTTCCTTTTGCTTTAACTCTGAGGGAGACAACATATTCCTTCACAAGCAAGCAAACAAAATGGTAGAAACTAAAACTATGAAGAGAACTTTCTAATATTAGCCTACTAGATTTGCTTGCAAATAGAAGCCACTGTAATTTCTCCACAGAAGACAAGACAGTGGTGATCCTCAGGTTAAAAGTCATTGAGCAGCTATGTGTGATAGGACCAGGAGAAAAAGTGACAGTGATTTGTATTTCCCAGGCAGGGAAGCTGTAGGCTGAGAGAAATTATAATAAATTCTTATATTTTCCACTGTTTTTCTTTGCAATGGAGAGAAGGCATATCTCCAACATGTATCTTTTGTTTGTCTTTATTTAATAACAACTTTCTTATAAACAGGTAAGAGACATTTTAACAGCAATAAGATAAAATTAGTTACATTTCACAGTAGTTTTTCAGAAAATTCAGGAAGTATGTGGAAATAGAAGAATTTTGCTCCTGTATCTGCACCCTCCTGCTATGATGTTGAAATGATCCTGCCAGACATAGGTGACATCTTGCCCTTACTTTAGGGTACTGGATGGCTGGGGGAAGTGGCCTGCCCTCCAGCCGTCATGCTGGATGTGCAGTAGATTGTTCAAGTTCCAGTGTTTTTCAGTCTCATTATCATACATTACAGAAGTCCAATCTCCTACACAGTACTCAGTGTAATCAATTAATTAATGGTAGTTATTGCAAAGAGTGTCTTTGTGCTCTTTTTACTCTCATGTCCTGCCTAAGTCAGAAAATATTGAATTCTGCAAAGATAACACCAGACAACTCAAAGCTTTAAGAAATTTTTCTGATTTGTTTTAAAATGGCCTACTTACATATTTTATAGGGAAATGAAAATTTTGCCTTGACAAAGTAATGTTTTTTTAAAAAAAGTAAGACAACTTCATCCACAGAATGAAAAGTATAGCACAAGTCATGTAAATACAGAGCCTTGGTAGCAGTTCTACTATTTTTTTGTTTGAGTCCAGCATCCCAAAAGATTGCCCTTGAAGTAAGTAGAAGTGGATTATTCATACTGATCCAGGGCCAGAATCAGGCTGTCATTGTGCTGCTTGTGAATTCAGATGAAAGGCTTTTGCACAGACAAAATTCTCTTTTCACAGGGGCTCTTCATCAGAGACTATAGCGATAGGACAAGGGGTAATGGCTTTAAACTTGAACAAGGGAAGTTCAGGTTAGATATAAGGAGAAATTATTTATTGTGAGGGTGGTGAGGCACTGGAATGAGTTGCCCAAAGCAGTGGTAAATGCTTTATCCCTGGCAGTGTTCAAGGCCAGGTTGGACAGAGCCTTGGGCAACATGTTCTAGGGTGAGGAATCTCTGCCCATGGCAGGGGAGTTGGAACCAGATGATCTTAAGGTCCTTTCCAACCCAAGCCATTCTATGATTCTTTCTATGATTCTATGATTCTTTCTATGATTCTATGATGAGCAAGGTAAATCCTGAATCTACTAAAAGCTGACAGGTTTCACAGACTGAGAAAGTGGTGCTTTTCCTGCTACTTGGGCAAAATAAAATTACTAAATCCAGATTAACCCTATGCAGCCCTGTACATCATCATTTAAGTTATTACCTAAAATGTAGCTTGATATAAGTCTTTTCTTATCAGAACTTTTGGGAAGTACTTGCTTGCATAGCTAAACTATTCTTTTCTTTCAGTGACTAAAAGTGAAGAAGTAGAAATATGTATGGTTAAACACTTGCGAGTGGATCGAGAGGAGAAATATGAAATACTTGAAAAGTGGTTTTTGAAAGATCTGGAGATGATTGATGGAAAAGAAGCAGACACTGTAAGTGTTATGTATTATTAAATACATATAACAGTGTATACTTTTCTTGTGTTGCAATTTGGAATACAATATTAAAATGCAATTAAAATGCATTATATGAAAAAGAAAGTTATGCATAAACCAAAATAAATCAAACCTCCACAGAATTTCAGCTTTATTGCCTGTGAGAGGCTCCACATTGCATTTGCACTGTTGTGGGGAAAGAGGAAGGAGAGATTTTCTTGTTTGTTGTAATCTTCTTGATCTTTCCAGTTGAGACCTGAGGGAGGGAGAAGCTGGGTGTTTTCTAATTTGTTCATCATAGATGGGAATAAAAGTTCTCCACCTGCAGCTCCCAGTGTAAATTAGAGTTCATCCCATAGATTTTTATGTGTGCTTGAAAACAAAGCTTTGTTAAATATTTTTGTGAAGATTATTATCCTGTCATTTGACTGTATGAATCTGTTATCTGACAAAGTCAACATCACACAAGTGCACTGTTTGGTGTAGCAGTGCACCAAACGGTGCCTCTTTCACATAGCTTAATCTCACAATACTTGGATCAATTTAATATTTATATATTTGTGTGTGTAAATATGAAACTATTTTGGCTAGATGGGGCTGATCTTACAGCTAAAAAAGTCCCCATCTCTCAGATACAAGTTCAGAAGAGAAAAATAGGGATGCAGTAGTACATTACAGAACAACACCAAAAGTAGAATTAAATCCTATTTTGCAAAAGATAGAATACACTGAGGAGAATATCTTACTGAATGTATGAGAAGTCATTTTAATGGTTGTCCATGCATAATAAATGTAGTCCAGGAAAAAAAAAAATTACCTTTTTCCCTTTCAAAGTGCTTTCAAACAAGCATAAAATAGAAGTTAGGTTATATGATGCTAGTGAAAGAGAAATCAAGAGCCCCCAAGAGAGGTTTCAGAGCCTTGTTCCAAGGAAAATGACAAACTGTGATTGTTCTCATTCTGTCCTACGTACAATACGCACATCACTCTTAAGCCTAAAACTAGGAACCTGGGAGATGGAGGAGGTGAGCTCAGCTTCAGAGTATCCCTGCATCCTTTGAGCTCTTTGAAGTTTAAGCCAAGGTGGGGGGGAAGCCAAAACTAATAATACTTCACATCCCCTCTCCAAGTTATCTTGCTTGTGGATATGTTGCCATCCCTTCCCCAGCCAAGGCAGCCAGAGGGTTTCCTTACCACATGCTTGCACAAATTTACTTTAGCTTTTTTCTGAAGTGTTGTGCTAAAATATCCTTCAGAGATGAATCAGCCTCCCTCAACTGGTATGATCAAAATCTGTCTCATTTCTTGTTAAAGAAAAGCATAAATGAACCTCAAACTCATAATTATGTGGTGATTAACTCTGCTATAAATATTCATAATAGTTTCTCATATCCATAGAGTTTAACAGAAGTGAGCTGCTGCTAGGATTAATTGTGCCAAAAAGCCAGAAAGGACAGAGAATTACTATTTAGGCAGGAAGGGCAATCAATATTCTTCTTCTGACAGGCAGATGTTTTTATAGCCCAAGGCAAGTACTTTGCATATAGTGTGTTTTAGGCAACATGACAAATTGGTTCATTTCAAAACAAGATTTTATAATCCAAATAAATTGCAGCGTACTGCTCGGCCAAACTCTGAAAGTTCTACTTAGGCAAAACTCCTAATGGCAAAGAATTACAGCTAATTATAAATTGCCCCTCTGTGAAGTTTTAAATGATCCTTTAGTATCAATAGGACAAGAAGGCAAAGTCCTTTTCAAATGGAGAAAATCAAAAGGAGAAAAAGCCCTGAAGGTAGCTGGGCAGAGAACAACAGATTGCCATTCTAACACCTGTAAAGCATGTAATAATTTCATTCTGTCTCCATTTCTTTAGGATAATCCATATTTTGATATGCACTTCCACAAAGTCTACAACCTGGAAGCATATAGTTGTGCATCTAAATATACCTTTGCTCGAACGCTGAACAAACTCAATGAAATCTACCTTAAGAAGGACTTGAAGATTGTGAACTTTGATGACACCTACCTAAATGATGATTCAATCTGGTCATCCAATAATAGGGATTGCTTGGTACTTATGAGGATATGCTTCTATGCTTCCAATCTTTTGTGTCTCTCCCTGTGTCCTTTGTCCTAAAGATGCATTTTCTAATGTTAAGGCAACTGGTTGACTTTCACTGACCAGCATTTCATAAATCATCTGATCAAAAAGATAGTAAATGATATACAGAATCTGCTTTTTAATTTAACATATAAGTAACAAATGAACATATTTTTTACATAAATGACTCATTTTGGTCATTTGCTTGTGCTGGCTCAGCTAAAGTCAATGCGTCTTAAACTAGTAATTTAGCTTAGTTCTAGGGCTCCGTTATTGACATTTCAGTACATTATGTGAAATGTCGACATCTACCAAACTGTCCTTTGTGACAGTTATTGTGCGGGTTTATCAAC
>JAVHNF010068030.1:0-10935 GCA_034783455.1 Micropsitta finschii | reverse complement strand
GTACCTATTAAAAATATATATGATTGATTTGAGGCCTCAATTTGATACTTATTTGGCTGGTGAGAACATCAGTGATGAAACCAAAACATTCTGAAAACAACACAATTTGCCTGTTTGTTTATTATTGCAAAGATCAAACCAAACCTAAATGCCTACCTGTGTCCTCAAGTGGGAGAGACCTACTTTCAACTCACTGCTTCAATGAATATTTAATCATTCTTATAAAATGGAAATCCTGCAAACTGGGAGACTGCAGGAGGGAAGAGGGTATCCCAAGGGTAACTGACAGTCTGTTGTTCAGACCACTTTACGAGGAGACCTTAAGCTGGTACTTTTTGTTTTAAAAGCTTTGATTTCAGAACAGTCCTGACCCTATTAATTGCATCTTCTTGTGTACAATTCCTAAAGAATCTATATATTGTGATCTCAGGTGAATTTTGCCAGTTGATCGCTCTGCACAGATCTCTTCTTGTGTACTTTACTAAATAATCCTCACTTTCTTGTTAAAGTTTGAAGGGGTTTGGGTCTGTTTTGGGGTTTTTTCCCATTCCTTTGCTCTTAATAGTGAAGGATAAGGAAAGAATACTGTCATTCTCCTTTAAAAAAAAGAAAAAGTAATAATGCAGCCCTGAAGGATGGGTACATTACAAAGAGCTACATCCTTTCATCTTATTTCATGGTATTGTTATCTGTAGCTTCGAAGCTTCCTATGTTGGCTTGGAGGAGTTGGCTGTATGTATCCATCACAGAACTCAGGGTAGGTGGGGTTGGCTGTGTAAAGGAAACAGCCCAGGGAAGGCAGCATCTCCCAGGGCTCCAGGTGAGCCTCCAGCAGCTCTCCATGTGCTGGATTTAATGCTTGTTTTTCTAAATGTGGAGTCCTTGTCTTTAGCCACTGTGGTATTAGCTGTAACTCATTGTCTGGCATTCTCAAATGTCTCCCATGATTTGACCTCATAGGAAGAGTAAACACTTGATATTAAGTGAAACCCTCAGTTACTTGAAGGGTGAAATCCTGGTAGAAAGTGAATTTTTATCCTAGATGATAAAGCCAAATGAGGTCAGGCTGATTCCACCTGCTGGAAGGTGCATTCATGATTTTTCCCCACCATCTCACAGTCACTGGTACAAAGCAACAATATGCCAGATAGTTATAAATATCAGCTCCCAGTCATCTGTACTTTATGCTATTTTAAACTCTTCCACGTGAGAAAATGGTTAAAAATAAAAATACAGCCTTTTTATTCTTCTCTAAATGTTCTGCTCAGTTCTTCATGCTAAGAGAATCACAGACCCGTCTATAAATATCTAACCCAGATCTACAATTGCTTGTTAAAAAGAGGGTGTTTGGTAGAAAATTGAATGAAATACAAAATGTCTTTTATTATATTTTTTATTACAGCCCAGATGTGGCCTCTCAATTTACCCTCTATCATTTGGAGATGTACATTCACCAAGAACATTGCATGTGTGCATATAAATATTTTGATGTTGTCATGGTATAATAAAGGGTAATTGATTAGAAAGATCCTTCTGGGATTTTCCACTTAAGAGAGCACGTTTCTGTTTTAGCACTATTGTCTTCAAACTAGACATGTATGAATGCATCTGGTTTGATTGATCCCAAACAGAAAGCAACAGTAAACAGGAGAGGATTTGGCTTTTGGTCAATGACTTGCACTGGCAAATTGAGTGAAACTTGTGCAGCTAAGGGCTCCACTAAGCTGTGTATGAGATGTTATACCTCAGCAGTCAAACGCTGCTCCCTTCAAACTGAAACTTGCTCTGATATGGAAAACAAATGGTGAGCTGCCTCACATGGAAAGGGGAAGCAGGAACCCAGTCAGATCAGCACAGTCCTCTCAATCACTGTTTACTATTTCAGGGGAAGATAAGTAATGCAAACTATTCACTTTGAATATATATCTGTATCTGTGTGTGTTCTATCTATCCATATACAAAGAACACCAGAGTACTAAGCTGAAGACCTAGTTTTATATGGCTTTTGACTCTGGCATTTAATCACCCGTATATGCCATTTTGAAACATATTTCTCTTTAGATTCCTTTGGGAGCTCAGCTACATGTAGTGCAGTCAATGCATGCTGAAAGGCCCTAAGTAAGAATTTCTGGATGCAGGACAAGGTGATTTATTTTTCAGGTGTGTTGGGGTTTAACTCTGCCATTAATCAACAGCTCCCACATGGTGGTGTTGAAACAATAACACCTAAACTTCTCCGAGAAGGGCCTGTTCCATTACCCACATGCTACATGCCCATAATTCCTTCATTAACAAAACGTGAGCTACAGTTAGAGGCCTCTCTCAGAATTGCAAGAAAGCAAGTGCTTTGTTGTATCAATTGGAAACACCGAACAGTGATGAAATCTGTAGGGAGAGTGTGAACAGTGATCTTCCTACCTGGGATGATGGTAGATGATGCTTTTATTTCTGCCAGAGTTGGCTGATGTGTGGAAGATGCTTTTTCTCACATAGAAAGTACTATACTAAAGATACATGTAATGTGACAGTTTCTATAGTAACTACTTGTTCTTTATGGAATCGCAGATTAAACCTGTACACCTTGTTATTGTTCTTTCATCCTATTATCTAGACTACTCAGTTACCACAGATACAATTTTTTATTCTATTCCCTTGCCGACATAACTAGATCAGGATGCAACTGCAAGTAGAGAGTACATTTGAAAAACAAAACACTGCTAGAAGTTTAAAACTGACCACCATCTGATCATGTAAATGCACCAAAAGATGTCTGTGCATAGATACTGAAAGCTAAAAATTCAAACTAAAATTGTGGAGCTTATCTTTTTTATTATTTTTTATTAAAGCAGGGTAAATTGGTGATTTGAGTATTACTATTTTGCTGGGAATTGATGCAAGTTATGTATATGACATTTCTATTCTAAATGCTAGGGGTTTGCCAGAACAACTTTGCCAGTCTAGATATACTGGCAAGCTTTCCTAGTGTGAATAAGACCTAAGGTTTATTATTTACAGAAAAATACCCCTCACGTGGTACAGTGATTCATGACTCTTATTTCTGTGCAAGCAAAATAATGTTGCTATATTGTATTTTAATACTAAAATATTTCATAATTATAATTCATCAATGCTGCAGCTCTGCTGATAGTGTCAGTACTGGAAGTGATATTATTTACAGGAATCAGGTAATTTTTGCACTGTGTTATGTTTGCCTTCTTAGGAGAAATCCCACCTGCATATTCTGTCTGTGTCTGTGAGTCTCTATTGCCATCTCCAGCAGCACTGTATCACTAACAAATTATCTTTAAAAAATTAGCAGTGCAGGGAGAAATCACAGCTATTTGCTCAGGGCAGCAGATTCAACAGTGCAGCTGGTACTGTATGGCCAAAAGGAAAAAGACACTAGAAAAAAGAAGTGAAATATAAATAGGGTCAATCCATTAATGAGATTAAAAACCAAATTACATTCATTGTTACTTAAGAAACCTGTAGTAATTTACACATGCACAAATGGAACAAACAGGTAAAGAGAAAAGCAGGAAGGGAAAAGCAGGAAAAAATACATGCACAGTACTGAAAGCGTTCATTGATTGATGGAAAAAGTGGAATGCAAACAGGAGATCCATTCCGTGTAACTAAACTGTCTTTTTTCTCCCTTTACCCTTTATTGCATCATTCTAACACGTATCCGACTTGTTCCATCTACTTCAGCCGTCCCCTCAGATACGCATGGCGAAATTCATCCTAAACCTAATTCTGACAGAGCCACGAGCCGCACTGCTGCGGAAAACACGGAACCGCGGCACAAGCCCGAGGACAGCGATGCACCGGCGGTGCCCGGCCCACGCCCGTGCGGGCTCGCCGCTGCCCGAGTGCCGCACAGCGCTGCGAGCTGCGGCACGGCCCGCGCACCGGCGGGGCCCGGGGAGCGGGCGGGGCGGGGGCTGCAGGGCCCGGCCACCCTCGACGGGAGCCGCGCCCCCCGCCCCGGGAGCCGCCTCCCGCCCGCCCGCGGTCCCCCCCGCCGTTGGCGTGGAAACGGGCCGGCAGCCGCGGCTCCTCCCCTCAGCTCCAGCCCCGCGCTCCCCCTGCCCCGGCTCCCCGGGCAGACCGCTGAGCGCCTCCCTGTCCGCGGGGGGCCACCGGGAGAGGGTTCCTGATAGCGCCGTTCAAAAATCCCGGCTTTTAAACCTGCCTTTTCCAGGGAGAAAATGAACAAGCGCAGGCTTTTGCTCCTGTCTGGGCTGTGCGGGTAGCGTCTGCGGTCGTGGTGTGTCTGCTCCCTGCAAATCACAGATGCTGATGTGAAAAAGGGCCGAAGCAGGGAGGAGAAGCGTCAGTGGATGAGAGCGTTTGGACTGATGGATTGAGGAGGTGGCGGCTGCCTGCCTGGTGCCCGGGAGGTGAGTGAAGTATTCTGTATTTCTTTCTCTCATCAGTTTAATGATGAACGTTTACCCCTCCATGTATTTCCAAAATAAAAAGGGACTTCTTTTGCAACAAGCAAAAGATGTCATTTTGAAACAGTAAGCTATGTTTTTGCTGGATGAAAGACAAGATGAATGTCACTGTGAGGTAGAAATATTTTGCTGTGTGCAGATAAAAAATAGTAAGGAGAGACAGGCTGCTGAGACAGTGAAAATGACCTTCTCATGGGATACTGGCCTTCTATCAGATGCTGCTTCAGCTTGATCCCTTTTTCACAAAATTAAGACATCTCCCTCTCCTAGCCTGGGTTGTAACCCATTAATATCCAATACCTGAGCCTCACTAAGATCTGTTGTGTTCTCTTAATGATTCAGAAAGAGAATCCATTAGATTCCGCCTGTTGGGAGAAGAGGCTCCACGCTATGTAGCACCTCCTCCTCCCAGGGAAATGCAGGCGGGCTAATGTTCTGTCAGAAAAGACTCCTGGCTGCTGAATTTCTGTCATAAATCCTCACTCTACGCGTCCCATCTGCTTGTAAGGATGGGGGGCTCTGTGGAGTCTGGGTGCTCAACCTGTTTGCATGTGGCTGTGCGTGTGAAGGAATGATGAGGTTTGGTGATATTAATCAATCCTCACCTGTGGATGGCTCCCAGCTGCAGTTGTGGTCCACAAGTTTTTTGGTATCTTTGTATTTGCATTTTGGGCAAGTGATTTGGGCAACCCTCCTCAACCCTTCATGGTAGCCGGGAGTGCTATGGGCAACCATATGTCAGGTTAATTCCTGCTAAAGGTACTGATCAGAGCTGGTTTGGTTGTTTCACTGTAGAAGCTGTTTAACGTGTGTTCTTGTGGTATTCATTGTGGAAGCTACTGACCAATCTTGACAAGTTTCCCTTCAGCATTTCTTTATGTGCTTTAACTGATACTCTTATACCCACAGCTTGATTCTTACTTTGGCTCTGTGTTTCAGACCATTGTGGATCACACCCTTTGGGTGGCCATCAGAGTTGCATCTTACAAAGGTTACAACTGCAGGTCAGGTAGATAAACACGGTCTGGTGAACATCTACTGATGGATCATGAAGGAGTCAAAATGAGTGTGTAATTTGTACTTCCTTAGGGGAAATTGTTTCTGACTTTATGGGTGCAGACATTTGAAGTCTGAGCTAGTGGCTTACATGTTCTTTATAAGAAATAGCAAGAAATAGTTGCTTTTCTGCAGCAAGGCATATATTTGCTAGCCAAAGAGATACAGCTTGGCTGAACAGGGAGCTTTTTGCCATTAACTTGGTTGTCCCCATCAAATCATTCGGTTGGAAGCTGTCATGCAAAAAGCACAGATCCCTGCCCTTGGATAGAGGACACTATTACAGGATAGTCCTGTGTACAGAATAATGAAGTTCCAGTCTTCAAGAAGCCAGTGACAGGTGCAATCAAAAGAAAACGTCTGTTATATGGCATATTTAGGAGAAAATCTCATGATCTCTCCCATTACCCAAGTAATGACTTGCATTTGCAAAGAAGAATCTCACTTCTGTGTGTATATGCAATGCTTATAAATTAAGAAAAGCAGATCAGTTCTGTGTAAGGCCATAGAGGTTTCATTCTGACAGTGGACCTTAAAGAGAAAAACAAAGTCTGCGTGCTACATAAAGAATGTTACACCTCTGTCTGAGGGTTATGTGCTCGTCACTTCATTGACCACTGGTGAACAGAGTTGAATGACTTCTGGAGGCACTACCTTGAATCGAGTGAGCCTCCACAGCAGCTCACTGTTTCAGCTACAGACCTTGGCTTTGAACTTAACTATGATAATCCAAAAATAACCAGCCAGGTAGCTCTGAAGGACCAAAGTGGAAGTGTTCTGGTTGTCTCAGTTTGGTTTACATGTTGATGGAATAAGGTACCTTGCATTTTAAGAAACCTAGACAGAACCAGAAACCAAAAATTTTCCCCTTCTCCTTAAGGAATCTATCCACTAAGCAGTGGGGAAAGGGTAAGTAGAGGGATAAGAGTAACTGAAAATTCAGTAGACAATAACAGTTTAAATCCTTAAATGGTGAAGTCAGCTATTCCTCTCCAGCCTAAGCAGATAAGGATTGTGGTAGCAGATAGAGTCCTGGTTGATGCACAGTAGTGAGGCAGCAGAGGGTAATGATGTAGTTTTTTCTCTCCCCCTTCATGAATTAAAGAAAAATACTCTTAATTGTTTTTTTGTTAAATCACAGTAATTGACTTATTTCAGAAGAGATTCTCCAGATTTATGAGAACTGAATATGACTATTTCTGTGTAAAGCTTTGGTCCTGCTTTCACAGGAGTCATTGGAAATTTTGTCACTAATTTCCATGGGAGAGAGCCCAGGATCAATATAAGCCTGTATTGTTTCACCGATGAGGTTCTCCCATGCCCTCTAGGAACAACAATGTTGAACAGTTTTATAGCTGATTTCAGTGAGGTCATGGTCTCAATGACAGATTCAGTAACTCTCTACTAACATCACAGACTCTAATTTGTAAATTATCAGGGATTTCAGTGACATTCTTTTTACAGTGAAAATTGTAGTATTATTTCCCCAAATGCTTTTAAGGTTGATGTAACCCACTGTCAGCAGTACCAGCTTATTACCCAAGGGATTAGCTGTTTTATCCATGAGAACCTTTCAAAGCCCTTCAGAATGAAAATATTGGCATACTTACGTACAATTGCATTATTTATACTGGGTGAGAAAAAGTGGCCTATTTTTATTAAAATTAAAAGGCTAGGTTTTGTTCCTTGTCCTCCCCAAATGCTCCAGAATAAATCCACATCCATTAAGAGTTACAACAGATTCCCTTCAGTATACTTGAGGGGACAATTTGACTTATACTACGTATGTTCTATTAAAACTCATATTTATATTAAACTTTCCAGAATCCAAGACTGCTGAGTAAGAAGTCCAAATTTCAACTACCGTATTGATGAAAGAATAATCACAAAAGGGAAAAACTGGACTGATCTAAACCAACTAGAGTTGATTCCCTTCTCAAGTCCCGTGGTCGTTTGAGGTATGTAGAACACACAAGTTGACAAAAAAGGGCTAAATTCAGCTTTTATTTATTCTGCTATTAAATCTGGAATCGATGTGCATTAGCAATTTAAGTTCTTTTAACTTTAGACTACTGTACTCAAGGACAGAATTTAACCCTTGAAATGAAAGCTGCAGAGCAAATACTCTTCTCTCAACTGTTGCTGTTCACTGACACTGAGGGGCACTGGTGAAGTGGGGTAAAAGGAACAGATTATTGATGTGGGCCATCATTTCCATGATACCTAGACTTAAACATTTTTTACTACTATATACAGTTAAGATCACAGCTAACAAACACTTGGCAAAATTTGAGGAGGCAACAGTTTTCCATGTGTTTTTCTGTTTCTGTAGCTCAGAGCATTATCTGTGGCTCAGCAGCAACTCAGCTCTCCCCAGATTTCCGTTTTATTATTTAGTATTGGACATTCAAAGTATCATTAGAGAACACAGTTTTACCTGACAAAGCCTATTTTCCTCTGCCTTTGTTTTTTTCTTTAAGCCCCTTATACCAGAGGGCTGTTTCTCCTCTGGGTTGCTAAGTCATCACATCAAAAGACAAGTGTGATAAAATTTCCAGACAATTCTATGTTACAGGAATAGCCTTTGAAATTACCAGTGATCTGGCAATGTTGGCCAGTAGAAAACCATAAAGAGTCAAATCTAAAAATCTGAACCCAAATTGTAAGTATTCATTTTGCCCACATATGTGAATGATAATGACCAGAAAGTAAATAATGATTTCTTAGCAACTATAACTTGTTAATCTGATATTTTTACAGTAGATTAATTAAATAGTAATATCCTGGATTTGGCAATTGGAAGGAATTATTCTCTTCACTTTTAGATACTTATAACATGGACATGTACCTATGGAGTAGTTGTTAAGTCTTCCTTATAATTGATGGAGAGAAAAAGAGATTCCTACAGTGTAACTGATCAGATAAGATTTGACCATTATCTTAGTCTGAGATGCCCTGACCTCTGGAAATTACTATTTCTCTCCACTGCTTACAAAGGAAGCATGGAGTGACTAGCTCAGAGGTAACCACCTACATGAATATGCTAAATCTGGACAGATGAATGTCTCTTACTGTTTATATTGTAATGTTTAACTGATCTTAACTAAGTAATTATGAAGATATTTTTATGGTTCACCATAAATATTTGTAAGCAATAATAGTTGCTATCCCCTACCTACCAGCTCTTGTTTTCTGTGATAGGAAGTAGGCTAGCTGGCTTCTGCCTCTAACTGTATCTTAACAGTGCATTGGAAAGTGGAGGAAGGACTTTACTAAAACAGTACAATTAATCCAAATCTTTTATCCAGTTTTTCCTCACACTCCAAGCAGTATTGTAGCATATGTTTCCAGTATGTTTCTGCCCTTATTTTGTGTGCCCTTCTTTATTTTTAAACCTCATCAAGACAATATGGAATAACTACCTTTATCTTCACAAAGCGCATCAATGCAAATACAATTAGGCAGCACATCAAGTGTTGATGCACAAAGACAGTTGACACAGTTGTGTTGTGGAAGGAAAAAAATAATTCAACTGAATTACAATCAATTCAGATGAGTGTGTCATGGCATAGTAACAAGAGCACAGCTGGATGTCTATCTCTCGGAGGGCTTGCTGTTTAGATGGGCTATGCACCTTGATATTACACTTCTTCCTTTAAAAGACAAATATCTGTATGATTCGAAAGGATACTCAGGTATCATTCAAGGGAACACCTTTCTGAAAATAACACACTTTGAGTTATCAGGTTGGGGTTTTTTAAATAAACAGTTTCTCCTCTGGATGTTTAGCAGCCCAAGTCATATAATCCAAATATTTGGAATGTATTAACAAAATATTATTTCATTTGGATATGTAATACACATTTATACATATATAAAATCCATCAGTAAATTAATACATATGACACTAACCAAACCCATTCTAAACTAACATATACCAGAATAAACACTGCTGCACTGGAGCATCTCTCTAAACTGCCACCAATTTGATAGTTTCCCACAAAATACCTTTGTGGCAACTGAGTCTTGGCAAGAAGCTTTTCTCTCAAGATGCCTTTCTGTGCCTGGCCTTTTAAATTTGGCAAAGTCAGGGTGCTATGGTAGAAGCCATTTTGTAACAGGCAGATACTTATATATTCTTACAATTGCTAAGAACCTATCGAGCTTTCATTTTGTATTGCTCAGTAATGGTAGAATCTCATGTTAATCAATCCTTTCAGAGACATGTTTTTAACCTCTTTTTCAATCCATTTATGTCCATGAGCAGATAAACTTGCCTCAGTTTGTAATGCAGTGACATTTATGTTGGTATTTAAAATGCTAAGGCTAGCCTACTTCAAATTTGAACAATTGTTCTATTATCATATTGTTTCTGTTCCCTGACTAGATGTGCATAAGTCCTCTGATTATGTTTCCTGCTGTGAACGTTCCCAAAAGCAAATCTGAACTTTGCCTCATGATGGTGATTACATAGGTGTGTCAAGTTTGCTTTTTGCAAGTGTGTTCACAAAAAGAAACAGAATGCTGAAGCCTTTATGTAATTTTAAGTGTCAGGAACAAATTCTTGACTACTAGTTTCAACAACGTATTAATACAAGGGATTAGTAATTGGTTTTAACATGGCAGGACTTTGAGGTGTATATCAGTGCATTTTATTGTATCAGTATGATATTCTTTGATTTCACAGGTCAAGTGAATACATAGTGGTCAAACAAATTGAAATATCAGGTATCAACATCAACAGGAGGTGTGAATCTGTGACTTTTAACACTGCAAATTACAGTTCTCCATTTTCCCCATGAGGACTGGTTGTTCACTGCAGTCCTGAACAGTGCAATTCTATGTAATAGAAGTTAATATACAAAATAATAACCTACCAAGTGGGCAAAGAACTGAATTACTGGGTCTGTTATGGTCCTGTTCTCTACCAGTGCCTTGTCTGTGATGAGAGAAGTCTCTCTCCCTGTTGTGGTGTTTGCCTAGCAAACTCTTTTTCCCACTTCTGCAGTCAAGGAAACTGAGAACAGCCACTGATATTGTGACCTCTTGGGATCCTACCTGGAAACTGTTTTAATTCATGCTGTGATTCTGGCAGGTCCAACCTGGCTCTGTAATGAAGGCTGAATCACAAAAACCGTTTCTTCTTATTCAGATCTTAAGCTTCAGATCCCCTGTTCAGATCAAGACTACAATTGTCTCAGTTTCTCTGTATTTTTGACTAATTCATTTTGCTTTTCTATTTGTGTCTGCTAATCCTGGAAAGCAGTGAATCCCAAGTAGAAAATACTGCAATATCCTAATTTGGAAATCATTTATTTGTAAAAATTGATCTGAAAGAAAGGGGTGATGCCCATTATAGCAAAAGTATGCTTTAAAGGGGAAGCTGGGCATGCAGGCGCATGGAACTCTGGAGGGGTAC
>JAVHNF010068022.1:4300-16568 GCA_034783455.1 Micropsitta finschii | reverse complement strand
TGTAAGGGTGGTGAGGCACTGGAATGGGTTGCCCAAGGAAGTTGTGAATGCTCCATCCCTGGTGGTGTTCAAGGCCAAGCTGGTCAGAGCCTTGGGTGGCATGGTTTAGTGTGAGGTGTCCCTGCCCATGGCAGGGGGGTTGCAACTAGATGATCTTAAGGTTGGAAAGGTCCAACCCTAACTGTTCTATGATTCTATTTGTTGCAAGGCTAGAGCTGAATTAATCTTCGTAAACCATGTCTTGCAGAATAACCTTTCATGATTTCAACAGACAACAACAACAACAACAAAACAACCAAAACAACCAACCAACCAAACAAAACCTATGAATTTGGGCCTCCAAAGTAAACATTTTAAATTCTTATTCAGAAAGGAATTGAGAAATTTAACACAGAATAGATAAGCACAGCTGTGCAAGTTCCTATTATCAAATCAACAACAGAACACAAACCATGCTAAAATTCATCATCAGTGATACTGAAATTCAAAGTAAAAAAGCAAAACAAAATTCTTCTTTTGGCCCTGTAAGCAGAGATTAAGTGGCATGCTTGACGTCAAACAGAACTAATGGGTTAAGCAGTAACCTGCTGCTAACGCAGTGCTTAAATACTAATTGCTCTGATACCATTCTCAAACTCAGCCAGGTCACTGCTTTTTGCAGAGGATCAAATCACTGATGTACCTCAACATATTTTTTCAAAGCATCAGCCCAAAATTCCCTTAAAGAAAGGTATGCGTGGCTGTGAGGGAGAAAAGAACTATGTATCTGCAGACTATCAACTTCAAGTTTTTCTGCCTGTTTTCAGTACCATGAATTCAGCCTCAAACATAGCTCCTTCAAATAAATTTAATTACCACTTTGTCTCTGCTTTTGGTAAGGAATACCTTTCCATGTTCCTGACAAGCTTACAAGTGGCAGTGTCATGGGTTTTATTCACTGACTAAAGTAAGCAGTTCAGATGCTGCTTCCTCATGAGACTTCACATGAGCTCTTTATGATCTTCATTCAGCTGAAACACTAAGCGTGGCCAGCTCTCAAACATTTTCATACTTTGACAACCCAGGCTTAGAGAAAACATTTTTATATAACGAGTTAAAAAAACCACCCCAGCATTCTTGGGATCTTGGTTTGGAATATTTTTGTTCTTTCGCTTTACTTGTGAAGTGACTCTTTCACTTGGAATGTAGATGTTTCAGCCCTATGCTACCTAATACAAAAGAAGCAGGAATTTCATCAGCTATCACAACCACAAACATCAGTAGCAAAGTACATTTTTAATTGCACGAATACATGCAGCTCCTTTACCTGATGGGCTTCTACAAAATTTCCTCTCAAAACACAAGACACTAACAGTGATTCTGGTGGGGAAAGCATCATAGGAATGAGGGTGTTTTGCTGCTGTGGTCTTACTCTGCTTTCCAAATCACTTGAGCCAGATGCATTACTGGTGCTTCCCTCTGCAAGACAACAGAATTAATCAGTATGCCACTATGAAAAAAGACATTTCACCAGATAACAGCCAAATATCATATACTTCATATATTTAACACAAAGATACAGGAGCAGAATTGCAAGAAGTTTTAGGGTAGAGATCAACATAAATATCTTGTTAAAAATTCTTGCAATATTTCACTACTTGGTCAGAACTTTCAATCTGGATCTCATCCGAATGTAATACTGTTTAGCAGCTACATAACGTGCATGCAATACCAGGGCACTGGTNNNNTATGGATGAAGGGAGAAGTCTTAACTACTCGATTTGTTGAATCAATTTAACATGCCTAAGAATGTTTTAGATTATATGACTAACAATCTGTTAATTTTTTGACTGTTGCATCTCATTGCATTACATACTGTTTCTTGCAAGCCAAAAATATCTAGAAAAATCTAATTTTGTTATCTCAGAAAACATATATTAATCTAACTAGAAAAAATGGGAGCTTTGAGAAGTGAAGAGCTCTAATACTGTTCTACACAAGCAGTAATTCACATCAACTAATCAAGCACATACTTCATCATGCACATTGACAAGACAAATAAATATTACTTTTGTGGCTTAATACCTGAAGTACTGGTGCTTAGCTCACTACTTGTACTTTCTAATGATGGACTGGAAGTTCCCTCTTTCCCACCTAAAATAGAAACAAACAAAAAACAGTATATTAAGGCATTTTTTCTAGACAAGGTAATTAAAACTTACTGCAAATAATGGGTCAGGCAACCAGAAGAGATCTTCAAGAGTGTCTCACAATGAGCCATCACTGATGTCTATAACAAATGCAAAACCTCCTCATTGAAGAAAATGTTAGGCAACAAGCTGTTAGGGTGGCCTATCAGTGACTCATGAGATACTTTAAAGCTTCTTATTTTGGAACATCCCACTCCAAAAACAGATGTACCTTTTAAAAGCTAAATTGAAAAAGAATGAGGAACCCAACCTTCTCCTGTGAATTTAAGCCACAGATTCCTGTAGATTCACATCCTAGATACTATTGTGATAGGGATGAAAATATACCAGTCATTGGATACAATGGAGAAAGGGAAGAATCATCCTGTAGTTACAAAGTTCTCCCCTGCTCCAAATCAGACTATGTATGAAAGAAATTATTTTCTAACCTGAATTTAAAATTAATTATCTTTTAGTTGTGTAGATGAACTTTAGGAAAACAACCTCAATCCAAGTGGAACTTGACTAAGACATTTCAAATCTGTTAGAAAACTAAAGGAAATATAGTTCTTTACCCCTAGTTATTAAATCTAATTGTATTCAACTCATGAGCTCAGCAAATTTTGCATGACCTTAGCAAAATCACACACATTTCAGACGGGTCTTCTCCAAGTCACTTTTTCAACCCACCTGTCTTGTACCTTTGAGATCTACTTCGTTTCTTAAAGCTGGAGCACCTGATTAAAGAACAGTATCTCCTGGATGTTGCAAGGTGATGTTCTGTGAAACATTTAAGCAAAAACATTACCAAACAGCTGGAGAGGCCATCAACAGTTATTTGTCTAAATTATAGAATCTATCAGCACATTCACATAGGTAAAGTTATGATGGCAAATTTCCAAAGGGAACGCAGTTAATCTCAGCTAAGAGCTCTTTTGCAATGAAGTTTAAAGTAGCACCTTAAAGTAATTTTGATGCAATTCAGTTTTCACTTCCACATCCAACATCGCTTGGTATGTATTATACCTTCTATACATCCCTGTATAAAAGTACTAAGTATGAGTACTAAGGGTTTTTTCCAACCTAAATGATTCTATGATTCTAACTACACAGAAAAACAGATATAACCCAAGTACAAAAGCGGCTAGAAACAGGGTGAAAACAATAAGAATTAAAATAGTAAAAGAGAGTTTGATTTGTCATTGAGATTTTGATGAAATAACTGGTTTTTTCAACACATGGAGGAGTGAACTGGAAGCGGGCAAGTAATGGGGGTGTCAGTACTTGAAACAAAAAAAATCCAAGAGCTATGCATTGTCAATAAAAGCCACCTTTCCCTGAAAGATGTTCACCAAGTAACAGTCATCATTGGTCAGAAGTCAGGACTCAAACGTACAGAATCCCACTGAAAGCTGCTGCCTGTCCAATAGAAATACTGAGGGCTGCCTATTCAAATAGAAGTCCCAGCACATCCCCTCCTTTACAGGGGGAGACTTGAGAAATAGTTGAACACAATTTTGGAAATTTGGAACATTCAAGGTCCATACTGCCCAGTCTTTCTTGGGACACAGACTTTGCATGGTTCAAGATAGACAATAAGCACAAGCAGAAATCTGATAGCCGTAGGGCTGACAATAAGGAAGAAGGTGGGAAATAGGCTCCTAAGTGTATTGTTCTGTCTACTGCCGACAAGTGGTCTGCATCCCAGAATAATCCAACTTCCTCTTCTTAACGTGCTTTCAGACTAGGCTAAATCAACACTTCGTGAATGAAATGAGTCTATCTGGCTTGCACTGTAACACACACACCACCATGTCCCTTCATAACACTGCACTGTCAATACAACTTGTAACAAAAGAACAGGAGAAAGACAAACTGAAGCAGTGTGTCCACAAAGGGGAGGCAGAAAGGAAAACCCAAATTCTCTGATTAGAATTGAGATTACTCCTACTAGGGAATGGTGCAAGAACGAGGTGATCTCTAACTAGATCACTCTCCTAATACTTGCCAAAATGTGTTCAGGGAATTTCATCCAGACTACTGCCTGGGCAGCTGTAACAATATCCTGGTTTCAGCTGGGACACAGTTAATTTTCTTCCTAGGGGCTAGTAGGGAGAGAGCTGTGTGGTACTTAGTTGCCATCTGGGGTTAAATCAGGACACTAAACTGTGTGAATGTTATCAGAAAGTGCTAAATACAAAGCCTACCTGCATTTCTGTTACTCATTACCACCTTGTATCGCCAGTGAGCTTCAGAAAGATACTTGGAAAACTGTAACACACGACTTCCAAAGGCATCTCTGGTTGCAGAAAGATTCAAGCACTCTACAAGCTCCAGCTCTTCACGAAGTACATTACTAGAGTCCCATGGGAGAGAACTCTGAATTTCTTCCAGATGTTTGAGAAGCAATGTGAGGAAGGCATCCATGGCCACATCATCCACTAAAAATCCAGTTATACCACTGGTGAAGTGTTTCAGATCCAGGTAACTCAGCCTAGAGGTTTCACAGCTTTGGCCTTCTAACATCAAGTCACGAAGATCTTGGGGGCCTGTGTGAACTGTCTGAGCCCGCAGATACCTCTCTGATTTCTTTTCAGCCTCTATTAGGCGCTGTGGACTTTCCGAGGTGGAAGAATGCCGACTAGCACTGCCTTCTACACTCATAGTAGTACTCTTTTTCTCAATATCATCATCTTCTGCATAGTCTTCAGGTAAAAGAGTATCAGTATGGAGATCACTGTAGGAAACAAAAAGCAAGGAGAAGATGTTCTCCAAAACCTCCAGGCGCAGAGGAGCAGGAACACTCCTTAAGAACTGCTGACACTTCTCGAGGTACTGAGGAAATACTGAAGAGCAATCTGTAAAATTGAAAACAAAAATAAGGAACATTTACAACATTTTTTAGCAGTTCCTTCCTCCAACCTCTGCCCTTTAAGAAAATCCTAGGAGAGAGAACTCTCCCAGTGGCTCAGAGCCAATCATTGCTCCCCAAATCAAGTAAATATATGGCCTACGTTTTACATTTTAAAATGTAGTGTGCTTCTTCCCTCTCAGGAATGCCAATTATCACCTTGTGCAATGATGTGCAAACCCGGATTACACCCATTTTAGCGAGTAAATCTCTTTTAGCTCTGGGAAATCTAACCTGTTACAAAATCATCCCTGCTACTACCATCCTATATCTAATATCACCTTCTCCTTGCACTGTATTTTTAACAGTTACCTAGAGTATTTTGAAAGAAGGCAAGGAGCTTATTCATATCTATTATTATTAAAGGTAACGGCGCCTCAAAGAAATGCCATTATACTTGTTTGCAAAGCACTCACAGCCCACTGAATAAAAACACCATATGTACACAGGATGCAGTATTATCCCAATAATAATACAGAGTCCAGAAAATGCTAAAGCACAAGCTATTGAACCTGAGAAAGAAGGTCAATCACCTGCTGGTTCTCCAAAAGTTTTGTCCTTAGGGATATCACCAAGATGGCTGTGTACACAATCTTTGCACTTGGAATGCTTATGTGAATTCACACACAGAGCATAAACAGCATACTTCATGGCACCAAATGCTCGGAAGAGTGCCAGATTGCGTTGCTGACTCAGGGTGTTAGGGAATGTTGCCACTGTGGAGGGAAAGGTGGTGAGGAGGTAGCAGGGAGACAAGAAAACAAGTTAATTTTCTTCTGCAGTTCCCGCACAGCAATATTGATATATCCAGTCTTTTTCCCCCTATGGCACCTCCATCCCAGCTTTGCCCTCTCTCACCATTGCCTCACAACATTTGAAACAAAACAAGACACAACAGATAGCTAGGCACAGAAAAGTCAGGTCTGGATCTCTTTCTGAAAGGGAGATTTTCTGTGAATTTGGGTTACAGGAGCTGGATATAGCACAGAATGATCAAATTCTGCTCATTACGAGTCTCATTAGAGGTACATATTAAGCTACACTGATATATTTACAATACAGGGACAGATCCTGGTTCTTTCCAGCATCTTAGAATTTTTTGTTCTATCACACAGTAGATAAGTAGGGAAGATAGTGCAGACTGGCCCACTGACCATAGTGAGCACAGAGTACCACCACCTCTATGGACTTCTACTAATAGTGACGGTGGATTCTATGCACAATGGCTGGCCATTGATTAAACAAAAAGCACCATCCCACAGTTTCCTTCACACACTTACAATAAAGGCAACTTAGAGAAGTACTATACCCCCTCCTTTCCCCTTTTGCCTTTTTTTTTTTTTTTTTTTTTTGAGGAAAGAAGGCGTCACATGCCAGAGACATGATCCCCTTCTAGTACAACAGAACATCAGAGCTGCAAATTACATAGAAGTCGCATGATCATCACCTTCACCCAGGAAGGCAATATAGAGTCATATATTCTGTTATGCTGAGTTTAGATGAATTATCCAACTACTGTACAAAGGTTAAAACCTCCCAACAAACAAGCAAATCAAACTAAACCAAAAAAAACCCCAATGTTAAATCAGGTTGCTTGGATCCACTATCCTATATTCCTGTACAAGGGGAAGACTGTCCCCCTGCCTACTGTCACACAAGGGAAGCAACAACCAAGTTTTCTTAAACCAAGCACTGGTTGGATGTACTTATAATGTCCCCACCCAAACTCCGGGACTGAACAGAATTACCTAGAAAGTCTTTCAGCATTGTACTCCACAAGGTGTGAGCTTGATTTCGAAGAAAAGCACCAGCCTGAACCGTTCTAAAAACTATAGAGCAGCCAAGACAATAGCACAAACAATCTGAAACCAATTATTCCCTCTCACTGCAATTCTAAATGAAGACAGTGGTGGAAGCTATTGTGTAGACAGCACAGAACTGAGGAAACATTTAAATACGAGTCTTTTGCAGAACTCACACGGCCACAGAAATGCCACAATTCACCAGCAGCATTACACTAATACATAGCACTCAAAAAAGCTCTCAATACCAGTGTCTTAAGAGGCCTTCAGGTATGTGAAGCCAGAGATCAAATAAATACAGTCCTCTTAAAAAGATAAATAGCTAACTGGAGACATTATAAGATACACATAGGTAATCTAATGCAAGTTTAATACACTTTGCCTCCCATGTGGAAAGACTTGGATGCAGTGAGTCTGTGCCAGTATCCACATCTAAACCAACCCTTTTCCCTGTACCAATAATGAAGAGATATCCTTCAACTACAAGCACTCTTTTTCCTATGCCAGAAATATTAATACCTTATTCTTGAATTCTATCCATCATGAAGAAATTTCTGCCCATCATTTCTTTTGTTAGTGTGGGTGATCAAAGCTAATGTTACACACTGACCTGAAGGATGCCTGAACACAACTGCCTACGATACCACTACTTCCGTTTCACTACTGCAGCTGTCAAATATGTCAGAGAGAAGGGGAAGAAGAGGAAGGAGGTGGGGTGAATGAAGAAAAAGGTCTGTTAACACTACCAAGTCAGGCAAATCAAAATTTCATGACTCCTTCCCTTAAGATTCAAATTAGATTATTTTAAAGGAGATTCTATTAATCTGTGTTTATAAAATTATCTAAATTTTACAATAATCACTGGACTGAAAAGAAAGGGAGGACTTGTCTTCCATTAACTAGTTCCGTAAATTAAAGTGATCTGAAAATAGAAAAGAAACCACAGCTAGAGTTCTTTTGCTATAGTCATGCAGCTCCCAGAACATATGATGGGACTGCCTCTTTCTGTTTTTGAAAGAGTTTTGACAGAATATAAGCAGAAAATAATCAAAATGTAAGAACTAATTAAAAAAACCCCAACATCAGCAACAGCAAAACAATTAATTTCAGAAAGCAGGACAGATCTGTCCTGAGATCTATGTAGAGTATCAATCACTAAGTCTTTTAAGCCTATTCAAGACAACTGTCATGATAATGTTAACAACAAAACTTGTAAAATAGGACTGGAAGCCAACATCTTAACAATATGATTACTGGAGGGAGAAAAAACTGCTTTCCACTGGAATATCTGTGCAAGATCCATCACTGAGAGCTTCCTACACAACTCAGGTTGATATTACCCACATACAAATTCCCATCCATAGAAGGAATAAGGCACAAAAAAATGCAGCTTCTTAGGTTCTAACACATACAGGAAGACTGAGTTTCTGTATCGTTATTAAGAGGTTCAATCAGAAAACAGCATTAAAATAGCACCTGTACCTGGACATCAGCTGCAATCAAAAGAGTGTACAAAGGAATCACTTCTAAGTGAACTAATGTGTTCAGTAAACTCAGGTATTCTAGGCACCAAATTGGAACACAGGAAGATAAGTGAGGCAACAAGGATGAAAACACAGCCTGTAGGTAAGCCTTACTGATTTTAATATTAAGTAGATTTGGTAAAGCTTAATATTACTATTAGTATTAATATTAGCTATAGTATAAGATATTGTCAATTTCATTTGGCTTTACCCTTTGATTTTAAAATAAGTGCACAGATAGCTAAGGGTATTATATAAGTTACAATGAGTAGCACATATGACCATGTGCAAAATCTTGTTACCACTGTGAAAAATCTCTTTCAGAGATCTGTCCTTGTGAGATTAAAGAGATCTCACAATTCCTTCTTGGAAGACAATTTACTTCACAAAAGGATTCCAAAATTATTTCCACATGCTGTCTAGTATTCTTCCACGAAACAGCTGATAAGCAATATCACCCTTATTTACAGAAGTAGAACAAAAGAACAGATTCTTCCCGGCATAAACTGTAAGTAGCACATACTTGATGGATCATGTTGTTTTTGTGTTCTCATGACCATACACATTTACCCTGCATCTGTTGGTCTCTAGCAGGAACTTTCTGAAGAAGCTCAATAGCATCGTCTTCATTCAGTGCCAGAAGATTAGTGAGATGATGAAGAGAGTATACTGCAGTGTGGCAATCTAGACTGTGCAAGTGTTGCAAAAGAATTTTCCTTGGGATAGTAATACTGCAAGAAAGAACAAACAAAAAAGTGGCATAAACAGATTAAGGTCTCTCAGATACGTTTAAAAACATATCTCCCATTCTAATTCCTATTCAACCAAACTACTGTGATTAAAAACAAATAGCATTGCCCATGAAGCAATTTCAAGAGCTTGTCATATACAGTCATGAGGAGATGATCAGCCAAGGTTCACAGAAAAGAACACAGTTTCTATTTGCATACATAAATTAACTAATAGGCAAATTTGGCAAGACAGTTTGTAAAAAGTCCTACCTGTTTTGCTGTATGCACCATTCAAGAACTTCCACCTGGGCCCACAGCCCATCACAAAAGTCGTTCAGTACCAAATCATTGCACAGATCCTACATGGAAAGACAAATAAAAGAATCCCTTTACAACAAATCCCCTTTACAGCATAACCAACCTGTATGGCATATAGGATGTTCATAAGTCTTCTTTATCCAGATGGCAACTTTCAAGTACAGAAAACTGACAGTTTTATTACAAAGCCAGCAAGGAAGGGCTATTTTAAAGCAGCATCAGAAACAGTCAGCCTCCATGTGATACACATACAGACCACAGAAAGGCAGCTACACCCCTTTTCAAGGTTAGCTTTCAAAATACAAATTAATGCTTGTTAGCAACAGTGTCAGACACTAACCTCTAGAACTAATCATGTACTAAACCAGATAATATGCTCAGTAGCATGTGTGTTTCTACCAGATACCTGCCCGTTAAATCAGATTTAAGATTTTTCACTTTGCAGAGGCTATTGGATACATCTTCAGTCTATTACCAATAGATGGTAACTCCCATAAGGCAATCCCAGCCTAGATGTGCCCCAGTGACCCAGCAGTGCAAGGCTCCATCTTCCCACCTCTGTTCTCCATGCCATTTGCCTGCAGGCAGACATCACTGGAGTCAGAATTCTCTCCGTTTTTCAAAGATGAAAACTCCCCCCAAACAAGGCAGATCTTTCAGTCACAGCTCTTGTCATTTATCATTTGAGAATGGGTATGGGAAATTCAGCCACCCTGCTGCTGAACTCAGGCTAGCTGTGACCAGAGTTAGTCACTCACTATCTAGGGGTGATTCACTGGATGAAATGCCCCCCAGCCCTTTCAAAACCAATCAACAACCACTGTTGTCCTTCTCATGTTAACAGCAAAGGGTGAAAAGCTTATGCAAGATAAACTTTCAGAATCTCTTGGGCAATCATAATCCCTTCAAAGCTGAGGAGTAAGAACAAAGGCGAGTGTTCAATAATGTGACCTCCACTCAACTGTAACACCTTAGCTTTTTTAATTCCATTTGGGCAAAGATTAATATTCTCACTGGAAACTCCCTTGTTTTAATTATTTTCATATCTGCAAACAAATTGCATCATCTGGACTCAGACTTCAATACTGCTGCTTGCTTTCTGCTGATTTACCCGAGTTTTGTGAAGAGTCCACAGCAATGCTTTTGCTGATTCCACGCTTTGACAATATGTCCATCCTAGCAATACCAAGAGGCGACTAAGAGGGTTGAATTCTCTCCTCAATAAGCTGTTTAGGCCTGAGTAGTCTTCTCTCTTCAGTAAAGTTAATGCAGTCACCTACAAAACAAAATGAAGTAGCATTTATCTTTCCAAAAATGCAGAAACCCATAATGACTGGCAGGTTATGTAAGCCAGCAGCCATTTCAGTATTATTTCACTTCACTAAAATAGTGAAGTTCCACATCTGGAATGTCCCTAAACTTGCATTTTCCAAGCCATCTGTTTACACTTCAGTAAAACTGCCACAAGGAAAAAAACATCATTTCAAATGCTTACTACAGAGCCAACTCATACTCCCTCAGTACATTATCTTTACATTCTTTCTATTGATCATGTCTCTGTCAAGAGCATTATGTAATAAACTTGAATGAGCATGTTACTTAGAAGTGGAAATATATTCAGCCTTAAAAACTTGCACTTTAGCAGCGACCACCTACCTGTATTCTTTTAATTCTACCTATGAAAATACATTCAAATGATTTATCTCATACCTGAGTATTTTTCACCAGGTTTTCAAGCTCTTTAAAATATAAATTTCATCATGCAAACTAGTCTCACTGGCCCAAGTCTACCAGAATAAGAAAAGCAATGAGTTCAAGGTCATGGGGTAAATCAAGTGGCATATCCAACAAAATTATAAGCAGAACACAGCACTTATCAAAGCCTGAAGATCTAGTCTTCAGTCTGCATGTAGATAAGCTTTTCTAAAAATCTTACTGAATATTTTAATTTCATCACACAGCTAAAAGCAGAGGAGTTATCACCAGTTAACCTTCTTCTTCCTATAAGTTATGACCCTTACAAACACTATTTGAATACAAAATGTTTCTGTGCACCACCAAGATACGTTCAATACAAGGACTGACTTAGGCACCGCTAATTTTCCCACTTAATGATTTTATGGCCATACCAGAATCTGTTCCAGAAAGTGCTTGCTGCTGCTCAAGCAGTAGAAGTAGGCTGCCTTCCAAGAAGAAGTCTCTTCAGGATCTGAGAACAAACTCATCACGGCTCGCTCTGTATCCAGCTGCTCAGATAAACCTAAAAACCATCACAACATTTCCTTCTAGTACAGAGGAAGGCCTTTGAAAGCAGCATAATTACTGTTCAATTAAACTGAGAAACATTCAACATTTCCTTCAATGTTTACCACCTGTTATATGTTAACAGTTAAGACTCCCAGATGTTATACTGAGCCAAGCAGAGAAATTTCACAGAAACTAAACAAGTCAGGTAGGAAACCAGGAAACTGTATGAACAGTCATTAACACAGCAAGAGCCTACTCAGCACACAGGTGGTTTGCATTAGTTCAGGTCATACTGCCTTTCTTTCTCTGGTTGCATGCTTCTTATCTGTTGTATAAATTGTCACTTGTGCTCTGAGACACTACGCTGCTATGCAGGGCCTTAGCAAAGACTTGCTTAGCACAGGAATTTCTCAGATCTGTGCAAAGTGAGAAGTGATCTACACTCAGTGAGTGTGAAAGTATCCATACCTCCATTTTTCTTCCCTCATATGGAAGCACTAACCGTAGTTGTCAGAAATGCCAGTCTGACACACCACACCGGTTTGAACTTCCCTTCAGCAATGCCTGA
>JAVHNF010068020.1:102449-112868 GCA_034783455.1 Micropsitta finschii | reverse complement strand
TGACTAAAAGCTGCTCCCATGGGAAGAGGCCAGCCCAGCCGTACCAGGAGATGAGGAATGACCCCTGGTCTCCAGCTCCAGGAAGCCATCCCACTGGTTTATGATTCACGGCCACAGGAGTGTGGAGGCTGGTACGTGCATGTAGGCTCTTGCGTGCTAATCGCAGCTGAGGATGGAGAGGGGGAAGGTGGGAAGTGTAGGGGGGTGAATTCCTGATCCCTGGTATGAAGAGATCCAGACAGCCCGCTGAGTCAGCGCAGGGTCAGCAGGGTAAGGCCAGACAGGCTTTGATTCCCCCAGCAACTGGCTTTCAGCTGGTGCTTTCCTACCACCCGGCTCAGCCCCTCGCATAGGACCCACGTGTACAAGGGCAGCTAGCTTACCCCTTCGCCTCCCTTTCTCGCCGTAACCTTAGCTGGAGCCCTTCCCCACCATCACGTGGAGAGCATGGCTCCGTTTCAAGGGACAAAGTGCAGGAGTTTCTCATTAACAGGGAATGAAAACTGCCTGCTGCGATCCAGCTGCATAGCTCCACTGAGGAGGGAGAAACAGCGCTGGGGGGGGAAGAAAGAGGTAGGAAAGGAAACCAAACAAGCAACTGCATTGCAAAGCCTGAGCCTTGTGGCGTTGCCTCTGCACTCCTTTCCCCGTGCACCCCACTGGTGCTAGCATGTCACACTGGAGAAGACCTTGCTCTGCCCCCTGAGCCTCTCTGGGGGCCACAGTTGCAATGACCTCGACTTCTCTGGACACACAGCTTCTGCCTGGGGCTTCCCTGTCTTGCCCACACACCTGCAGCCCATCCCAGGATGCTGGGAGCAGGAAGAGCATCGCTTTCCCTGGGTATTTAGGAGCAGGGAACTGCACGAAGAGGAGGAGCAGGAGAAAGGGAAGTGGTTGCTGCAGTGTTTACGTCTCCCCCTCTTATGCCCCCCAAAAGAAGCTGAGATTTGATTTCCCTGAGGCAGCTCTCAAAGCATTTACCAGGCATTCAAAGGAAAAGGCCTCTTTATTTCCCACCTACAGACTTGGCTGCAAGACCAGCTTCTTGCTCTACAAGAGCTAAAAAACCCCATATTGTTAGTGAGAGCCCACTACTGCCAAACAGACAGACCCACGTGGGCCGGGGCTGGGAGTAGGAGTGAGACAGGGAGGGAATAAAGTGGCCCTTTATCTGGTGCCTGCATTGCTTGTGCATAGTTAACATAATTGGAAAGGTCAAGTTTTGTAACAGCCTGAAGATGGGGGATCTTCCTTTTGGGGGAACTAGGGGAGGAATAAGGAGGAGCATCTGATGAGCAAACAGCCAGATGGTCATTGACTTACGTGTGGCCTTTTCATACTGCAAGGAAAAAGAGGTATTATGGTAGGATGTGCTGTGTACATCACATAACCTCGTGAAGGGATGGGAGAGTGTCCCAAGCAACCTTCTTCAGCAGCAGCAGATTCCCAAGCCATGGAGATGACAGAGAGATGGAGTGACTGCAGGAGAGATGGGGTGAGAGCGTGGGGCAGAAAGGAAAATGCTGGGTTTGAATAAAGCAGGAGCACTGTTTTCCTTCCACTGCATTGGCTCAGCACCAGAGAAACCCACTCCCATGGGGAACTGTGCTTGTGATCGTTATGGTGGAGTGAAAGGAGCCGCTTTCCTTTTACCCCCAACACGCACATCCACTCAATGGCACTTTCTGTAGCAAGCTCATCTAAACTGAGCAAGGACCTGCCAGCATCCGCTGCAGCATCCCCTGTCCTCCCCTGCCCAAGGGAAGGTACTGACAGTAGAATCATCCTTGTGTTGTCCTCCCAGCAAATGCCTCTGCTTTTCCCCAGGGAAAAGGTGGTGGTGTTGGCCAGGGTGGCAATACCGTTCCCTTCCCACCTCCTGGTAGAACCTCTTGCTGAGGGTGAAAGGCAGGTTGTGAGAGACAAAGCCCTGATCCTATTGCCATGGAGATGTTAATTCAAGCTGAGTTCAAAGGAAATTTGTTCCAGCTAAAGCTAACAAGCCTGGCAGGAAAGCCCTGCTGTCAGCTGAAAGGGGCCAGCTTCTAGTAAAGGGGGAAAGGAGGTGGGGTCAGAAAGAGGGGCCCCATTCAAAACACAGGCTCCAAATAGAGGCAGTCCTGTTCCCTGCCTTCCAGCAAAACCTTCCCCCACCACCAAAGCCACCAGCGGGGCAGCAAGACAGCAGAAGATGCCAGGCAGTATTCCCATGCTTGGAAGCAGCCAGGAGGATGGAGGAGCTTGCAGAGCTAGATCCCACCCAGGGCAGATGTGGTAGGCATGCAAGCAGACTGTATCATTTGGGTCCCCCTGCTATGATCATGCTGATGGTGACAACGGGCAAGGCTGGCTGCTTCCTGCCATGCACCAGCAGGCACTGGAAGCAGAGAGGGAACCCTTGGGACCAGTGGCAGAGGGTTTGCTGCCACGCAAGCATTAAATGCACCATGTGATAAGCAGGGCAGGACAGCTCTTGCTTAGCGCGGCACTAAAGTCATTCAGGTTTTCACATCGCCGATGCAGTCTCAGGGTTAGTGGAAGCATTACTTTCGGTGTAATGATTAATCCTGGCAGGTGAGACCTGTGAGCGGGGATCAGACCTTGTGTTTGTGCTGGGCTTTAGGGACTGCTTTGTCTCTGGGGGCTGGTGGTGAATATTCACAGCCCTTCTGAGGATGGGTTGGACTGACCTGGTCACTGCTTGGCACTGCTGGAGAGCATAAGGGTCCATATAGAGCATCTGGGGGGAAAGCAGGTGTGCTCTCCAGCTCAAAACACCTTCAGACTGAGGAAGTGAGTCATGGAGGTGCGGGGAAGGCAGAGGCATCTGGGATGGACAGGAGAGCGCGGAGCTGCAAGGTCAATAAAGAGCTTTGAAAGAGATGATGAAGGAAAGAGCTGCCAACCCCCTCCCCTGCCCTGCAGGAGCACTTTGAACATCTCCTACCCTGAGTCAGAGCAGGAGTGGGCCTGCTTAGTGCAAGGTTTGGAGGAGAATTACGAGCAGCCTAGTTTAGCGTTAGAGACATTAACTGTGGTTAGAAAGAAAAAGAGCAAAACCCCAAACTCAGAACAGACTCTTCCAACTGAGCTGCACTATCTCCCCATCTGCTGCTCCAGTGCCAGGAGGCAAATCGAGCACTGCTCCCTGCCAGCCAGGACAGCAACAGGAAGAGAGGAAGCTTTTGTCTGTACCAGGCAGCCCTGGAGAAACTCCTGACTGGCAAAGAAAGGCATTAAGGGAGTCTTCTGCAGCTCCTGGCCACTGCTGGACACTGAGATGCCTTCAGGGCTTGGAGGAAACTGCTAGCTCCATTGGCCATAGCATCCCCTCCCACTGGCCCCTAATCCCCATCTCCCTTTCCCTCCTTCCCATCTCCAGTGCCTTCCTTTGCTGCTTCTTTGCATCCCCTTCCTTTCTCTTGCGAGCTCACCCCGCTGCCGGGCTCAGAACTACGTGGCAGGGAGCAGTAAGAAACTGCTGACAGCCAGTTAGTGCTACGGGTTTCACATCCCGCTGGTTTAGCAAGACTTGGGCCCTCTCCCACCTCTTCCTTCTCTTTCATCTTCCCCTGCTTCCAGGCTGTAGCTTGAGGCAAATGCAGGAGGAATTTGCTAACGGACAGCACAGAGAGTTCTCACAGATCAGAGCAAGGAGCGTTGTCCCTGGTTCTAAGCTCTTCCTCTCCTCCTCTCATCATCCCTTCCCCAGTTTCTTCTTGCCAGCTGGCTCCTCTCCTCCTGTGTCAATGCTGGGAGCACGAGGGGCTCCCTCCCGATGCAGCGCTGACTTTTGGCCTGCTCAGCAACGTGCCTGAGCAAGAGAAGAGAAAGTAAGGAAAAGGGGAAGGATTGACTCGAGTTACTGCGAGCTCTTAGGGCGGGTGAGGAGACCTCAATACGCTAGGGTCGGAAATAGCAGCAGTGGTAGCTGGCATCCCTCTGGCCTTGCTCGTCTTTGCACTCAGATGGGGTCACAGCATGCCCCTGGCTGCACAGCCCAGTGGTAGGAGAGCCAAGAGGACCCCCCATAAACCAGACCCTGAAGTGCTTCTTCACTGTGCAGTTAGGAAACCTCCAGCCACTGAAGGGCATTGCTGCCTCCACTGAGCCCAACCTGCTCACCCTGCCTTGGACAAAGCACTGCTGAAGGAACGGGCAAGCACAGTGATTCAGCTGGGAACCCAATGCAATTAAACCCCAGGGTAAAGCACCTCCATGGCCACTGCTACCAGCACAGGCATGCATGTAAGCTGATCAGCAGCAGTGCATCTCAGGAGCCCTGTCTCCTCCTCCAGGAACAGGAAAGGATCTGCCCAGAGTCATAGGAGAAACTATATCACACACTTGCTTCCTTGAAATAGCATGAGCTTCATGTTAAAGCAAGTTAGAGAGGTTGGTTATTTCTTACCCTCCCCTCCTCAGGCTCTATCTACAAGTTGAATTATCTTAGGGAAGAAAACCAACTAGTTAGAAAAGCAACTGTCCCTCCTAGGCAGCCATAACCCATTTCGTTTTCCATTCACATATAGCCTTAACTCTTTGCCCCTGCAATAACTGCTCTGCCATCCTGCTGAGGAATGAGGTAGCGTTTCTGCAATCCACTACACTCATCTCTCCCAACCCCGTCCCCTTTTTTACTTGTAGGTATTGAATTAGGTGCTTCGGTCCTGTGATAACTGCACCAAATGAGATGACGCGGGGTTGTTAAAAACCCCGATGAAAGAGATGTGGTTTCCTCCACTTTTCTAGAACCAGGGAGGAGAAGGTATTCCCTGACAGAAAATGAGCTCTGAATTCTATTTCTACCAGGAACTTGTCATTTTCCCTTTGAATACCTTCATTTGCTCCTCATTTACCCCTTTCCTCCACTGATGATGAAGTCGTCATGATGAAGGCAATATTTAAGACCCATCTTAACCTCTACCCCGTGCTGATTGCAGAGCATCACCATTTCTTCCTTCCTCCCTTGCTCTCTTTGCTCTGCGCCTGAGGAACGTAGGGCTAGTTATTTTAATGCCCATTGCAAGCCTAGCCAGGTTGGCTTTAGACAGCTCTCGTTGATTCCTCCACACACCAACCTCCAAGCTGCTGCTTTCTTTGCTGATCTGGCTTGTTTCTACACCCCTTGCAGGCATTCTGATGGCTGCTAGCATCCTTTTGAGGTGGTTATTCATCTAGCTGGAACTGGAAACCTCCCTTGGAAGGTGTCCCCACCCCCCACATCTCAAACATCTTAAACTTTGGGCTTTTTTGACTTAGGAATATTGCAAAAGCCTCCCCTGAGCTCCTGAGTCCAATTTTCATTCCTGTGGATTTCTTTCGGCCAACAAGGATTTGCCTATTTGAAATCCAGAACCTTATTTGCGAGCTCTGTTTATCTTTCCATTTCAATCTAATTGAATCAGGACTTACTCTCTGCATCCTAGGCTAAATTTCTCAGTACGGTGCCCTCATCGCTTATCAAAATCCAGTCCAGTCCCTTCCTCACTGGTTCAGTGAATGCTGGTGGAGAGATTCACCCTCTGTTACGTGCCAGATATATTCCTTACTGGTATTAGCGACGCTGATTTTTCCTGCTAAATGAGAGACTTTCACTTCCTGAGTAAGAACACACTTTTTCAGTCTATATCAGGCAATGGACTCTCTGTCCGTGTCCCAGCCTGACCCTGGAAATCCACAGCACAGCCTGCTCACAATGCCAGGACCGGCCCATCTCTCTTTCCCCAGTGATTTCAAGTCTAATAGATTCCTTTAATGGCATGTCAAGACATAGAAATCCTTGCCATAAGGTTCGGTATTGCCCCTTCTACCATATATACCCCTAGGGAACGGTAATCATTTCAGATCTCATCTCAGAGCAAGGTTTCCAGCTAGCCTGCTGTTTCTGCACCTCATCAGACAGATACTGCATGGCATGGTGCAGTGTATCCGCTGCCTGGAAAGCAGGGCACGCTGCAGATGCTGATGAAATGCAGTTCCCTGAAGTAGGGGTCCACTGAAACTGGGATTCAGCACAGAATGGACAAGGCTTTAACTCCTTTCTCATTTCTAATTCCTTCAGCTCCAAAAAGCAGAGTTAAACACTAAGGGTCTGTGCTTAGAGTGTTGTTTCTGTTCAGTCTCCCTCTCAGTTACCGTAACAGCAGCTACCACATACTGAAGTGCAAAGAGGCAATGCGGGCACAGGGTGATAGTACAAAGCATCAGTACCTTGCTGTAACGTGTGGCAGGGCTCATGAGGCAACAAAGAAGTTTGCTCCAGTGTCATTACATCACTGCAAGAAGCAAACAAAGATGCTCAGTGCAGAACGCCAAAGGGATTTCCTTTTCTCCCTCTTTAATCTGTATTTGAGTTCCTTACTAAAAATCTTCCGTTTCGCCTCCTGATGTTTCTGCCTCTTCTCTGCTCTTTAATGGATTACTTCAGCCTGCTGAGGTGGGCATCAGGCCAGGCTGCTGAACGATACTGTTTGCTTAGTTTAGCACTGGCTCCTGTCAGAAGCAGCCCCGCTGGCTGAACATACCATTTGTGGCCATATGTGGTGTTACTTACATGGGGAAGGGAAGGAAAAAAACCCCATCTTTGTGAAATATGGGTTGAGAGAGAAGGGAGAGACAGCAGAGCAGGGTGGGAATGTGACCATCTGAGAAAGCCATCCCAAGCCAGACTGCGGGAAGAATTAGCACGATGCTCATGGACAGGAATGCTGCTCCTAAAGCAAGCTGCGAGGGTCTGAGGCGAAGCCTCGCAATGGGAGAAGGAATTGCACAGGCTTCTGGAACTGCTGCACGGAAGCTCAGCTACCAGCTGGGAGACTAATTTAGTTTCTGCTTTTTTCCCTTGTCCCCATCCTCCCTCTTTCTCTCTTTGAATAGGAGAGCAACGCGGCCAAGGGCTCAGCTCCAGCCAGACTGTGCAGGCTCAGAGGGGGCAGACCGGGTCGCTCAGTGAAGGAGTAAACATCAGGGAAAGCTGAAGGGGCTTTCTTAGGCTGTGCTTGAGCTAAACTGCTGAAGAAGGGCACAGGAAGCACTTGAAATCCCCAACAGGTCTCAGCCTGTTTGCATCCAGCTGCATTACCCTTTGAGAGGCAGAGCAGCCCGAGGACTGCTCTAAATCCCACAGCAGCCATGGCAGGTAATGAAAGCAGAGACAGGCAAGGGCTGAAGGTGGTGAGTGCTCCATTGTCTTCCTGCTGCTTAGCACAGCAGTGTTCTGCTCTTTGAGTGGTGCCCAGCTCCAGCATTGCAATTGTGCCGCCCCAAGCACAACCAATCTCTTCCCAGCACAGCCCATGTCAGCATCCTGATGTGCTTGCTGAGAGATGCTGTGCCAGTGGAGGTGCCATCCTTTGGAATAAGATGTAAACCCGACTGTCTGACAGCCTGGACTATAAAAGTTCCCTTGGCAGTTCCTGCCAGTGTTATCTTCTTCCCTCAGCCAAATTCCAGCTTAGAAACCGAATAAAGCAGTAGTGATGAGCTGCCAGTATTTTAATGAGCATTTCCCACAGACACCTTCCTACCCCTGCCTGTGATGAAACTCCACAAGAGCAGGTGCACGTGTGTGCTCCCAGAAAGGGAGCTGTATTTACTTCTCACTTGTTCAAACAGCAGCAGCTACAAAAACCCTCTCTCATAACCATCACTCAGGCGGGGAAGTGGCTTATTTGGCAAAGAAATTGTCATCAAGAGCAGTTTGCTGGAGATGTTTACATTGTGTTTCTGAGGGTATAATGAGTGTGCTGATAAGATAGTGCAGGGAACTAGCGAACGAGGGGGGAGTATGTAGATGGGGAAGCTGCAAGCTATATTCTGCAAGATGTTTGGGAAATACCCTGCTGACGCCCTACAGAGGCAATGGCATTTACTCTTGAGCATTGATTACAGGCCGCTTAGGAAGAAGGTTCTCCTAGGACAGAAAAGCAGGAATGGGAAAGCTGGGATTCCCAGGATTATGTTTTTCTCCCCCAGGAAGGAATCTGGGATGTTTTCTCTGCTGTAAACCCAATTATCCCTTCCCTGTATCTGGGGCATTCCAGCAGGGAGGAGGAGAGGAAGAGGCACTGGGCAACCCCCCAAAGAGTTGGGTACCTCCTGATGATGAATCACGGATGCACTCGCCCTGTCAGAGACCCTGGCAGGACAGGCATGAACCAGGGGAGCAGCACAAGGAGAGGCCGGCTCCAACATAGGCAGATCATTGCTCCTTCTGTGCTCCGGGACGCGGCTCAGCAGCTCTCTTGCTCCCGAGGGCTGGCTGCGTTTCAATGGCCGTGTATTTACCTCTCTAGCAAAGCACGGAAGAGCCTGGAAATGATCTATGGTAAAGCTCGGGTCTTGTCCTCTGCCCCTGGCCTCGGGGAAGGCTCTTCCTCCTCCTCCTCCTCCTCCTCCTCCTCCTCCCAACCCATCCAGGACACGGAGCGGGCTCCCCCATGGCCGCGCTCCGGAGGCTCCGTTCCCCGCGGCGCTCCCCGCACCCGTGTGCGGGTCACGGGGGACACCTAGCGGCTGGCAGCCGCGCCGAGCAGGGGGCCCCGAGGATGCTCACCCCATCGCACACCCCCCGGTACGAGCTCCTCTCCCACCGTTCATTGCCCTGAGCTCCCCCTTCCATCTTCGGTGCTCGCACGCAAGCGCCAGGACCACGGAAATCACGCAGGAGGAGGAAAGCGGGGCTCAGCATCTCTGCCATCCTCCCAGGACCACATCCTTGCACAAGCTGGCTGTGTAGGAGAGTAGTTGCATGCTGCATAGTGTAGGCGTATGGCTGTGGAAGGTCAGTGGGGAGGAATAAGCATCTCCGGTGCACTTCTAGGCTGGACTTTCACATCTTTCCCCAGTATGGTGCAGGGCATGGAATGCTGCATCACAGAGATGTGAACGCTGAGCCTGGGAAAAGGTGAGCACTGAAGCCTGCCAAGAGAGAGACATGGGAACCTTCCACCGTGTCCAAGAGAGGCTGAACGATCAGAAACACCCTGTTACAAGTTAGCAGCTCTTCAGGGTGCTGGGTGGCATGCACCCTCCTCGGCGAGAGCCAACGTGTACTTCGTGTGTGTCCACATGGACAAGCTGCCTCTCTCCCTGCTGCCACAGGGCCTGGATCTGCAGGAGAGGTACAAGCAAGTGGGTGAGGGCAGTCCCCTGCTGCCCCCTCCGTCTGCTATAGCAACATAGGAGGTTCTGGGTGGCACTGTGCCCCCCTGACATGGGAACTTACCCCCGAAAGCTGTGCCAGCCAGCCCACAGGGCAGGATCATGGCTGCCAGGGTGCAGGGAGGCAGGCAGGGAGTGTGAGGCAAGGGCAAGCATGCCCTTCCCTGTACCAGAAGAGAGCTGCAGCTCCCCCAGGCTTGCAGCTTTCTCACCCCATCTTCCTCCACTCCCTTGGCTTTCCTTCCTGGGCGCTAGCCAGCCCCATGACGCTACGTTAGGCTGCGTTTGGACTTGATGGAGCCTCAAACTTGAACACAATTAATGTAACGAAGGCCAGCAGCTTGTGCATGCGTGGAGCAGCAGGGACAGCTCCCTGAGTTGCCCAAGCTCCAGGTGTTCCCTGCCCATGCACAGGCAGCATCCCTTCTCCACTCCCTGGCATTCCTGCAGCCCGCAGTGCTGCAGTGCCAGCACATGGCTCAGAGCTGCCTGGGAATCTCCCCCATTATTTTTCCCTCTTTCACAACTATACCACCACCGAGGAGGCCAAATCCTGCCTCTCTGCCAGCACTCGGTGCTGGAGAAGCAGGCTCTGCCAGGAGGTAGCGAGGTGGGGAGTCAGGAATGTATGAGCTCTGGGCCCTCTGGGTGCTGGGTACCTTCCAACACTCACATGCAGCTGCAAGAGCTCCCCAGCCTGACTGCCCGTCCTGTTCTGCAGGGCCAGCAGCAGTGGCAGTGCTGGCTGGCATGCAAGGCAGTGTGGCAGATGCCTGGCCTGAGGCTGTGCCCCTTGCTGCTACTGCAGGTGTCCAGTCTGCTACCCTACACCTTATTGTGGGCACTTAACTGAGCACACAGAGCTGCTACTGCAGTGACAGAGCTGCCACCAAGGCTGGAGGAGAGCTCCACATGCTAGCCACACAGAAAGCCCTGCCCTGGGGAGGTAGGTGAGAGGATGGATGGACAGGCAGGTATCCCATAGGCAAGGATGCAGCGGGTGGCTGTGCCCATGCCATCAAGAAGAGGATGATCTCCCCTGACTTTGAGTCAGATCCAGGGTTCTGGAGCTGGAGAACCTTGCGCAGGTTTGCTTTGCTGGGTGAAGATGGGGAGAGGAACAGCTTTGTCTGCCACCAGACCACATAGGAGCGAAGCAAAGAGGTCCCAGTTGGCAGGAAGATGGAGGCTGGTTAGAGGGTGGCTGTGAGGGGACCCTAATGGGCTGTTCAGAGCAGTGAGGAGAGGCAG
>JAVHNF010068020.1:80244-102349 GCA_034783455.1 Micropsitta finschii | reverse complement strand
TTGGAGCAAGCTGCTCCAGTGGAAGGGGTCCCTGCCTGTGGCAGGGGTTGGAGCTGGAGGAGCTTTAAGGTCCCTTCAACCCAAACCGCTCTGGGGTTCTGCGATGCTGTGGAATTTCGCATGCTGCAGGGACCAGTGGTTTCTGCCCCAGTCCACAGGAAGCATTCACTGCTGAAACTGCTGCTGGAGGTGCTGAGCTTTTATCAAGTAGCTGAGAAGAAAATACGTATAATTGGAGAAGACCCAACAGAATCTCAGGGAAAGGTGAACAAGTTCCTTGGGTTTGTTTCACACAGCGCCTGTCCCTGTAACTTTGTCCCAGTCCTGGTGCCCAGTGCAGGTGCCTGGCCCAGTGCTGCAGCCTTTCATGCTCCTCTGGGACACTCCTCGTGTGGGCTTGTCTTGTGCCTCTGCTCACCTTTGTCTTCTTTCCTTTTACCTCTTTCCTGTTTCTGTTGTTTCCTGAAGGCAGAACCACCAGCCCTGCCAGGATGGGGAGGATCTGGATGTGCTGCCAACTCAAGTGTCACAGCATCCCTCGCTGCATCCCTTCAGCTCCAATCCCAGCATGGCTCCCATGGGATGCTGCTACCAAGCTCCTGTGTCAGGAGCTTGACCTCCCTGCTTGACCTTCACCTCTGTTTACTCTCCCCTGTTTGAGAGAGATCCAGAGGAGCGTTTCCTTGTTCCTGGGCCTTTATGGCAGCAGAGACCTTGCTGCAAGCACTCTGCACATGCACGTGTGTACTGGGGCGGGCCAGCATGTTCTGGTTGTCACAGGTTTCCTCTGGGCTCTGCTCGGAGGTGTGAGGGTGACTCCATAGAACACAAGCACATTCTGAGTGCGGGGGGTGTGTTGCAGCTCCTGCCTGTGTTCTGGAGATGGAGCACAGGTTCTGTGCCTGAACCATGGAGCTGCTCCTGGGAACCAGCATCTCCTGCGGGTGCTCTGCTCCTAGGAAGTTTTGCACCAGCCATGGGCACTTGCAGTTGTGTGTCCACATCCACAGTGCTCCTGCACCTAAGGGGGACCTTTTCTGTGGACCCTTTGCACTGGCATCGGGTGCATGGCAAACAGCGAGGAGCCCATCCTGTCCCGGGGCTCCTCCTTGGTGCCCCTCCTGCCTCTCCTGCTTTTCCTCACCCACCCATCCACCTCCCCCCCGTGTCTATCTGTGACTCTGCACGTGCTGTGCAGGATTGTGCTGGATGCTGTTCCCATTCACAGGCAGCTCCCGTTTTCCAAAGGACATCTTGTGATAAAGGCTCCGTTGGTTTGGCTGCTCCATCTTTCTGTGGGGGCATCTCCAAGGCTGTTTGTTCATTTGTGCGATACATCTGCCCAGAGCCTCCCATGTGATGTTATGAAATGCGCTCCCTGCTGCCTGCAAGCACATTCATTACCTTTTCAGCTGCTCCTCTTTAATTTCCTTTCAACTCTTTCTCATTCGTGTGCTCCTCGATGAAGAATTTTTGGCTTTTTTTGCTCTTAAGGGGTTGTTGAATGTCAGTTCTTTATTGTCATTATTGCACTTGAATAGATTGAATATTGAATAGATCTTGTCTGTCACCCTGCGCACTGCTGAGGGTTGAATCTGAAGCTCCATGCTCGTTCTTCCTTCAGGAAGGAGGAATCCATGCTGTAAAAGTGGAGGAGCTGGACTATTTGCTGTCAGGAGTTGTTCCTCTGTTGTGCTCAGAGCTTGCAATAGTACGGGAGAAATTACCCCTTGTAACTGCAAACCAGAGCAAGCAACTCATTCTGGGTGCTGTGTCCACCCTGCCTGGCTCTGTGACCTGCCTCAGGTCAGGGTGGGCTCTGTGGGTGCGGTGCCATGCTCTGCCATGCCATGCTGTGCCATGCCGTGCCCTGCCGTGCCATCCTGTGTGCCAGAGGAAGGGGCAGAGACCTCCCCTCTGCCTGCAGGTTTGGGATGGGACAAGGCAATTTGGTTCCCTTTAAGTCAGTGTTGATTTGAGTGTCCGGGCGCTCGGGGCTGGAAGCTTCTCACCCGAGAAGGGCTGTCCCGGGGCTGGGCTCTTCCTGCAGTGGTGGCCGGTGCCCGGCACTGCCCCAGCTCAGCCCCTCTTCCCGATGGATCGGGACCAGCACCGGGTGCAGCACCTGCAGCGCGGGTCCGGCCAGGATCGGCCCCGTGCCGGTGTGGAGCTGCCAGTGCCCAGCTCTGTGTGATGACTGGAGCAGGACACAGCCCCGGGGGGCAGCGGCTGCAGGGGGGCACGGCAGGGGCAGAGAGGGTTCCCTTTGCCTCCAGCACAAACCCAGAACGGGGCTGAGGGCTGCGGCTTCGGGAGGAAGCGCTGCGGGAGTGAAAGAGAGAGTGAAGGGGAGGAGAAACAAACGTGGAGGGGAGGATGGCTCAAACACAGACCCAGGAGCTGGGAGGGGACCGGCGGCTGCCATGGGGACAGGCTGCTGTCCACGGCGTTTCCTGCCCTCCGGCACCAGTGCGGGGCTGGTGGCTCTGCCAGGGCAGGATCTGCAGCCCCGGCCCCGCAGCCAGCTTGGAGCACGGTGGGAAGTGCAGCGTGGAGGTGATGGGCTGTGGGTAGTGGATGAGCTGGGTCCCCGGGAGGAAGGGAAACTGGTTACAGTGCTGGGAAACTGGTTACAGTGCTGGGAAACTGGTTACAGTGCTGGGAAACTGGTTACAGTGCTGGGAAACCCGCTGCGGTCCCAGGGTCCGGTGGGGAATGGTGACTTTCCATGCAGGAGGCAGAGGGACCCTCTCCATTCCTTCTTCCAATGTGGGAAGACCTCACTGGATGCCTTCAGCTCCTGGCAGGGCTCACGGTGCTGCCACCCATCCCTCTGTTGTCTGCACACCTCTGAGGTCCACGGTGGAGAAGGCAAATGACTCTTTACACCCCACTGGGGATTTTTAAGTGAAGTTTTGCTATTTTACTGTTGTTAGACCATAAAATATTCTTTGATGCTTCTCAACAGGATGTTACAATGTGGAGTGTTCGAATCAACCTGAGCCCCACAAAACACATTGGAGGTGTGGCAGAATCTGCTGAGCTCATCCTTCCCTAACCCTCTTTATCTTCTCTTCCTGTAGCTCACTGACATGGAAGAGATGGTGACTTTCCCATTTATCCTTCTCCTTGTTCTTACTGTGACAGCTCCTGGGAGGAGCCGTGAGGCCCTTGGTGATGCCCCTCTCTAATCGCCCTCTGTGTCTCTCCACAGAAGTGTCTACGGTTGAATCCAGATGTTCCCGTGTGGGTTTCCAAGCAGCGCATCCTCTGCACTTTGAACCACAGCCTGAAGGATGTTCTCAACTATGGGCTCTTCCAGCCGGCCTTCAACGGCCGGGCCGGGAAGTTTCTGGATGAGGAGCGCCTGCTGAGGGAGTACCCCCTCAATCCAGACACTCCTGTTCCCTACTTGGAGGTACCCAGCTTCTGTGTGCTTTGCTCTTTAAAATGCACATCTATCTATCTATCTATCTATCTGTCTGTCTGTCTATCTATCTATCTATCTATCTATCTATTTTTCTATCTATCTATCTATCTATCTATCTATCTATCTATCTATCTATTTATCTATCTATCTATTTATCTATCTATTTATCTATCTATCTATCTATCTATTTATCTATCTATCTGTCTATCTATCTATCTATCAATCAACATATGGACATATATATTCATGCACATATATGTTTATGTAAGCATGTAGGGCTTCTCTGATCCCTGTAGTCTCTATAGACACCTCAGATACCAGTGCCCACTGTTCCCTCCCCCCTGCCTTTTCCCCGTTTCTCTTCCGGGACTGGGCGCACAGGATCCCGTGTGGGTGTGTGTTTACTCATGGAGGATTCACTGAGGGAAAGCCGAGGCAAATGCTCCGAGTTTTGCTTGCTCGTGACTTGCTCAAGAGCTCCACATCATCTGTCACAGCCCCCGGAACAGCTTCCCGCTTTTCTGGCCCTGGTGGTCACAGTTCCTTTCCTTCTAGTGCCCCGTGGCTGGCAGGGGGAATTGCAGGAGAAGGAAAGCCAGTCTCGTAGGTACAGAGGGAAGATCACAGGGAGGGCTCTGAATGTGAGGTTGAAGGACTTTGATATTTAACTTACAGTTAGTGCAGAGACTGGGACACCACTGTGTACTCTGAGTGTCCCTGCATGGGCCTCACTGGTGTGATGAGCACAGGGGATGATCTGTTCTGATTTCTGGTCCAGTTAACCAGAACAGGCATTAACTGAATTCACTCCGTATTTACAACCAAGGCTTTGCCTTGGGCTGAGATTCGCGTGACCACAAGTAGAGGTTTATCCTATGGGGACCTGCAGCACTTCTTGGGCTCCAGTACCTGTCGCTGTGGACATCTCCACTGGCTGCAATGGAACTCCACTTATCCGCACGTGGACTTCTAAACTCAGGGATCTTGTGCTATATTTTGCCCCCAAAATCATGAGATGATATGAACTGTCAATTTTACATATATAATATCTATCTCTTTTTCCCAGAGATCCCAGAGCACTTGAGAAGATGATGAACAGGTTGGAGCAGAACAGAGAACTGAATCACAATCTCCCAAGTTTGCCTGTGGAACCAACCATGAAATCACAACCGTGTGGTTACTGAGGCTGGCTGTGCCCAGGCTGCCAAGAAGCAAGAAAGGAATCTTCTGTCCTACAGCAGAAGGTAAAACAGCTCCACTGGTCACTCCCAATCCAACCAAGGAATATTCCTTCCCGATCCCACATTTGGAGATGGGGTTTTTGTGCTGAGCACACACCTGAGAGGTGCACCCAGCTCCACCCGAGTTCCCTATCTCAGGTTGTGCCAATCTCCAGCGCATGAAAAGGAGGTGGAAAAGAAAACAAAACCTGAAAACCAATGGCACAGAAACCAAGTTAATCATCAAAGAAGGGAAGTGGGAGCAGGAAATCCTTCCTGGCCTCTACAGGCAACCAGCAGAAGCCTTGAAACACAGGCTTAATTAATTAGTTAAAACCAAAATGGACATCGTAAGCACATTGAAGGCATGCAGTATCATCCAGACAGTTAGGCAACATGTTGATGACTATAGCAAGCTGAATACAGTGCAGATCCTGGTGGCCAAGACTGTTTCAGAGGCCATGCCTGAACTATGTGCTTATGATGTCTAGAAATCTTCTGATTTCTAGCCTATATTTTTGTATGGACAGATTTACCCTGCTTGATCTTACACGAGCAGTGTCCTTTGATTCAAATAGATGTCCCTCCTTAGCTGGTATTCCCTTTCTTGTCCTCCCCACGAACTTAATGCTGAGTAGTCATTTTCCCCTTCAGCCTTTTCAAAGTTGAAGACTCAGCATAACCACTAGAAAGGGGTCCTCCCCCAGGCAGCACATATCCTCCAGTTAATGCCTTTGCCCTGTCACACACCCTCTCACTCCTTCAGTGATTCACCCTCCTCCTGCACGCTCACTGAGTATCGTTGTTACACAACGGGCACTTGCATCGTGCCTGTAACTTGTTCCAATAATTAAGATTCCCCATGGTCCAGCTCATAGCCTGCAGGCCTGATATAAGCCCTGGGAAGCTTGTGATTGTCTTGTTATGGTACCCTGGAGGAGCTATTCAGAGGCTCATGCTACCCTAAAAATTCATGGATCTGAAGCCAGGTCCTGACCATCTTCACTGAGCTCTCAATGCATGTTCCCTAACGTGAAAATGCATCCCCCAAACAACTTGGTTCTGTTTTCCTTCCCTTCATCACCTACCCTGCAACACACAGCTGAATATCACATGAAGGCAGTGAGCCCATGTTGTCACAAATACCTGAATGTAATTTTATGCCATATGAATTGAGTCTGCCTTCTATAAATCACCTGTATAAAGCTCTGAGAGTATCTGTAGATCTGCTTTAAGCACACCTGCAGCATTGCTTTTTAACCCTTGCGCTCCGCATACCAGGGTAGCTCTGATCTATCTGGATGCACTGCTGACTGAACGTGATACGTGTGAAAGCAATACGAAGCCTTGAACTTGTTTTGCCTGCTCTTACACTGGGAGCTGGTTAATGCATGGTCATTGCTCAACGGTGTCTACATGCCTGATGGATTGATTTCCTGTGTTTTCTTGTAGCAGGAATAGCCTGCACGCATTTCAGCACAACATTTTCTGGGCTGTGGATTCGTGTTACATAAAGGTGTAAGAAATGAGAAAGGGCTGAAAATATGTAGGATGTGAAAGGCAGTGTGGATTAGTGAGTAGAGCACAGAGTAGGCAATTAGTAGGCAGGTTCCCTGCTCCTCATTTGGTTGGAGTTACTGTGAGAACCGGGGCCAGTGAATCATGGGCTGGTTGATCTAATTCTCTGTGACTCCCCATGACTTCATCAGTCACTGGTGTTTGAAACTCTGCTCTGGAGCCTGTCTAAAGGAGTGCCCCAGGCTTGGCTTAACTGTTTCTATTCTATTTAGTTTGAAATGGACCCAGTATTTTCACTTTTTCCATCCTGGGGAAATTTTTTCTAGCCATGAAGATTTTTGCGAGCACATCACACAATGGAACCACTTGAGTACAAGCAATAAACTACTTAAACATACTGGTTAACAATGAAAACATACCCGAGTTCAAAACAAGAACAAAAGCATCATCAAAAACGTACCAAGGATTTAAAGGGGTCACAAGCATGAAAAATAAGAGAATGAACAAACAAAAAGGCTGCATAGCAACTTCAGGCAGAAAGTGTCACTTTTTCCCTGAACCGTTTCAGGCGGCTCCACAGTCCATGCCTCAGTTTCTCTAATTGCTCCATGGGGTTAGCAACCCAGACCTATTTTGCGAAGGTGTTGTCAAGTTTAATTTGTGAACCTTTGAAAAACACTCCGAGTTTTTCAGATGAAAGGCACTGCAGATGCCAAACGTGGGTGGATGCTCTGAGTCAGAGGCATAGACATGGGCATATTGTGTGATCGACTTGACGCAGTGCACTAGATAGGAGACAGTTGTCTTCTGCGGGAAATGTAGGGATAGCTAGCACAAAAATCACAGAAGATGCTTGCACAAGTGTGAACTCATGCTACAGAAATCAGGAACCTCCCTCTGGGAGGCAGAAAGATAAAGCCTACAATAAAGGAACGTCCAGTCTGTACTTTGGCTTCTAAATTGCCTGAAATACACGTGTGTGCACAAGTCTTCTAAATAGGGTTGGGAACTGAAGCACAGCTTGTCTGAGAAACTACCCTTTAACTAACAAACTGCCCTTTAACTCCTGTAGTTTCACTCCTGTGATTCCCAGGCAGTTAGCCAGCAGTGGCAGTGGTTACAAGCACCAGTAATACCATGGGCTCCTCAAGTCTCAGACAGGCGTGCACAGTAGATTTCCCAAGAAAGGCCAGAAATAACAAGAGAGACATGAGCAAACAATCTTTTGGCATGAAAAAAAACCATGATAAGGTGTGATGAAGTGCAGAAAGATGCTGGGGAAAAGGTGGGCTTGGCCTTTGGCTACAGAGCAAAGTAGGATGAGTGGCAGCAGAGGTGATGCATTTAGCTCTTGCTGGTCACATGTGGGTCTGCCATGGTGTCACAGGTATTTGCAAGCAGGACATGCCCAAGGCACTAATTCCAGGCACACAGGATGCTTAAGAGTGAGCTGAGGGTAAAAGGGGACCAGTGAAAGTGCCCCTGATACTGATAGGGGATGAGAGGTCAACAGGGCTGGGAGGATAACTGGGGGAAGGAGGTTGACGTGCCATGGGAGGCCAAAAAGGGGTGGGAGACCTTCAAGAAATCCAGTTTGCACTTGTCTCCATTAGTGTGTGTGTATGCACAACCTCCCTCTTTCTGTCTGACACAGCATTTAAGCTGAGGATACTCCAAAACTAAACAGCAAGAACAGATGCCACCCATTCAAAAGCCAAAGAAGAACCTGCAACTTTATGGAACATACCAAATGTTTTAAGGGCAGACAACAGCTCATCTGATTCTGATTGGAGCAGTAGATGATAAACATTACAACATCATACATCTCTAGCACGGCCATAATTCACCAGTACTGTAACAAATGGAGGAGCTAATACCAAGGCTGGCATCAGGGTAGGTCAGGCAAAGCACAGCCATAACCTGACCTACTGCAGGGTGCCAGTCTCTCTGTGCCCCTGCATAGAGAGCAGAATCAATAATTAACCTCCTCCTGAGTCCAGATACTCCCAAGCCTGCCTAAAACAACAGGATTGAACTCATTTACTCTGGATTTGCATCAGTAAAACTGAGATGAAATAATTCAGTCCTTCATCTTGTGACTGCCTATTCCAAAATCTTTACAATCTTTCCTGTCAGGAAAACAAGAGAAATCAAGGCCACCTTCTTCCAAGTTAGACCTTTTATAAGGTCTTAAGCCTTAGATGTTTTTTCCTCCTTAAGTATTAATGCAAGCTCGGAAAAGCTCTGCTGATTCTCTTCTGTACACGTGAGAACAGGCAGCTCCACCCTCCAGGGTTTTTAATCACTTGGAGATCTACAGGACTGTTAATGCTATAAGGATCAGCTCAGCCCAGGAAGCTGGGGGAAAGAAATACGTGATTGTCAGTCAATGCCTTCCTTGTATGAAATTTGTTTTTAAAAAGTAGCATTGTCCTTTGCTATGCCATAGGATGAGGAATGACTCACAAAAGACTATGGCCCTCTTAATAAAAACCCTCTCCATTAGAAATTACTGAAGAAGGTGTGGCCTTTTCCAACAACTATTATCCAAAAAAAACACCATATACTCAATCATTTCTTATATAGAGAGAGCTATAATGACATACAGGCTGTAAGAGGGACAGGATCTATGAGCCAGGGGCCCCAGCCACATTTCAGTTGAAGAGAAGAATGTTTTCTCTTTCCTTATCTCTTTTTGCACAAAGCCCTTAGAAACTGGATCTGTTAAACAGGAGCTTCCCGGCTATCTCATTCTCGTATCAGATCCAAAATGTATGCTGTTCTTGGTTTGGGTTGCATTTCTATTTCCTCCGCACCTCAAAAAGAGGTGCTAACTGTAAACCTGGCTTTTTAACTCCATTACTTCAGACACTTCCAGCCAGGCTTTTGTTACAGGTTTCTAAGGAGACATTATTAAAGCTGGAAAATCATATTCTCCAGCAACACCACCATTGCATTCTGTGACAATTAGATTAAGCACAAATCTTAAGCATGGTTAATTTACAGCCAGGGCATTAATCTCAGAGCAATCTCTCTGAAATTCAGAACATACTCTATGCTAAATTGATACGATACGAGTGGAAGATCAACCTCCTTTTCAAGATGATGGAATTCACAGTGCTTGTTGAGAGCCTTTTCTTCTGAAACCCTCTGTGATTCCAACAAGTTGAACATTTCCCAGGAATACAGCTACTGGAGACAAATCTATTTTTAAAACCCTTTCCCAGTTCTTTTTTCTTGCAAGAAATATTTTTGCCCGTTTAGCTGTAAAATATTTCTTCTTCCAGGTACATTACAGGTACGTCTCAGTTCAATAGACATTTATGGCAAGAACTACATCAGATACACCTGAACCTTCGCCTCAGCGGGAACATACAGTGAAATAGGGAATGGGGGTTTTATTCTACAAGTCACATTAGTGGAGATTACATGGCCTGTGGGAAAAACAGGACTAGCCCATTTGAAGTTCAGGTCAGGCTGTGTTCTTCTGCTACATGGTTGGGTTATTTCCAGGTCTGGATGGACAGACCATGCACAAACCCAACATGAAAATAAAAATAAAGGTAATAGGGTCTTTTAAACCCAGTATTATCCCTATGGTTCCCCTCCCTGTCCTACTGAATGCAGTAAGCCCTCAGGGGAATCGAGTTTAAGAATGCTTTATTCTAGGCGTTCATTTTAATTACAGCCATAATTATTTCTGTGCATGGGTATGACCCAGTTAACAAACCCATCTTCTGCATCTCATGGTCGCTCCGACCCTGCCCGTCTCTGCGAGGAGGTAACCTCAGCTCCTGGCAACAAGGAGCAAACTTATTTTTGAAACAAGTGGTCGAACTGGTTGCTGCATCTTAATGAAAACGATTTTTAAAGAACCCAACACATTTCTATGTATATAAACAGCCCTTCCTCCCAAACCTGGTTAGACAAGAATGTTCCTGGGTGTGGACTGCCTTGTATAATTAACTGCACAGCTGTAGCTTCTGATCCCTGGTAACTTCTTTATTTCTCCCTGCGTCTCCCCAACATAATCCAGGCGTTCTCCTCCCTGCCGGAGCTCCAGGTGCGTCACTTGGGCAGAAACTTTCCAGCATTCTATCGTCATTCCTTGCTGAGACAACGACTGGGCAGACATACCCACTTTGGGCTGAGAGGCAGGAACTGGAGGATAGATTAAGTGGTGAAGCTCATTTGCCCTGTTCAGACGATGGAAACGGGGAGCGCGGCAAGGACAAATGGTACCACTGGGAAGCCAGAGGATGTGAAGAGTCCATCTGCTCCCAAAAAGGAAGAAGAAGTGAAGAAGAACACAAACTCTAGTGGAGGCGAGAAGGAAGCTCTGAAGAGCACTGGAAGTGCATCTTTGGAGACAGGGCAAATCAAGAGCTCCCTTTTCTCCGGCAGTGACTGGAAGAGGCCCATCATTCAGTTTGTGGAGTCGTCTGACGAGAAGAGATCAACCTACTTCAGCATGGATTCGGCAGATTCAAAGAAGATGCAATATGCCAGTGGACAGATAGGGGAGATGCGGAGGCCACCGCTCTCCTTTGCAGAGAAAGGCGATCTCAGGAAGTCCCTCTTCAATTTGGAATCCAAAAAGAGCTTCCTGCCTAGTGAAGGGGAAGGGAGGAAGTCATTGTTCTCTGGGGGGCAGATGGGGGACCTGAAGAAAACTTCCCTCCCTCTGGTAGAGACAGGCGACCTGAGAAGACCTACCTTCAACAAGCCTGACAGAGCAGCCGGGTCACGGCCCAGGGTGAAGCTTGAGGATGTTCTGTGCGATTCCTGCATTGATAACAAGCAAAAGGCCGTGAAGTCCTGCTTGGTGTGCCAGGCTTCCTTCTGTGAGCTGCACCTCAAGCCCCATCTGGAGGGAGCAGCTTTCCGGGACCACCAACTCCTGGACCCCATCAGGGACTTTGAAGCAAGAAAATGCCCTGTGCATGGGAAGACCATGGAGCTGTTCTGTCAGACAGACCAGATGTGCATCTGCTACCTCTGCATGTTCCAAGAGCACAAGAACCACAGCACAGTGACAGTGGAGATCGAGAAAGCAGGAAAAGAGGTAATGCTCTTTTTATTGCATGTTCCCATCAGTCTTTCCAATGGACCTCAATACTACACCACAGCTTTTGCTTTCCAGTCTCTCCTCAAATCATGTCTGTAATGTAATTCGGGGATGCAGGGGTGGTGGATGGGAAGCGTTTACTGGAGAATGGATATTGCCTGGGTTCTGCTGCCATGGGGTCATTGTTCTAATGGCTGGTTACAGCAGCATAGCACTGGACTGATGGGGTGGAGAGCCTGGCTTCCAGGCTGAGTTTTGCCTAGTGATCCCCACAGCCAGAAATGTGGGTACTGCTCAAGTTCAGGACCTCCAGAATGCAGGCGATTGGATGAGTGGCTGCTAAAATTACTAATGGCTGCTAGGTTACTATTGGAAATTGCCGTCTGAGCTGCTTAGGGTGAGATTATGGGGTTTTGTTTTTCTTTTCTATTATGGATATAATAGTGTCAAGCACACCTATGGGAAGAGTATTTTGAAGTTTAGATGAAGAAAAATCCCTGGTGCAAACACAAACCACTATACTTTACCCTGACGCGTTGCTAAAATAGGTTTAGAAGATGGATAGCAAAGGAGATGAGGCTGGTGTGTGGAGCAGTGCTCACTAATCAAAAGTCACCTTTGATTGCTTCAGGTCTCACGCTGTTTGATTTCTGGGTGGACATACGATTAGTCCACTAGATGTAGTAAAGATCAGGGTCTCACCATGTTTAGTGCTGTACATCCCCATAGTAAGAGCATGTTCTGGCTTAAAAACCTTCTAAGCAGACAGGACAAGAGAGATTACAGAAAGGAGCCCCATGAGACACTGTTGTAAACTAATTTGCCTAGAGTCACACAGCCAGTCCATGGCAGAAACTGGAAGGGCACTGAGTAAGATCTGCTAAACCCTACTGTTAGGCACAGCCCAAGCCAGTGCTCTGATGTGGTGAAGAGGCAAATAAAAGTGCCCGCTATTAGAAATTCCTGAGTTATCCTTAACTTGGAAGAAGGGTTTAACTCTCTCTAAGGTGGTAGGAAGATGTATCTCTAAGGCTGAAATAACACCTTATGCAGAGCTTCTCTCCGTCTTCCTGTGCACGTATTTTGTCTCTTTTTGCAATGTCATCTCCAACTTGCAGACTTACTGAAACCAGACAACATTTCTTCCATGTCTCAAGCAGTCTTTCATAAAGAAATTCCTGCAGGGCTCGCTAGCCTGCTGTTTGTTTCATAATTGCTTATTCTTGTGTTTCTGATGTCGGCTCTCAACATAGCATATGCTGACTCTCATAAAGCTGTGTCTGGTGTCTGCTAGGTCGTCCAATTCCTCTTAGCCGTTTCTACTGAAAAGAAGGCAACAGCTGCTCCCTGAGGAACCAGAGCTAGTCACAGCCTTCTTCCTGCTGTTGGATGGACCTAGAACGCCTTGCTTTTAAAGAAGCTGGGCAGAGGAGACTTTACCTAAGATTTAAATGATGTTTGATTTCTTTCTCAGAATCCTTATGCCATTCTTACTAGCTCCATGCTTCAGTTCCTGTGCTGTCCTTTGCTGTTTCTGCTGCTTGCTAAGCCTAAAGGATTTAGGGCTTTATCAACATGAATCATACACATGTGCAAGTTTCTCCTGACGACGACTTTTGATCGTGTTGTAACTTGAATATTCTCTCAGACAAAAACAATTAGCAGGATAGCTGCTGCTTGCAAATGTTTATTCCTAGCCCTGGTTTATTCACCCTAGGTGGAGCCTTAGCAAGAACCAGAAAGAGGAATGAACATTTCCAAGTCCCTTTTGTTCCCACCTATTCTTTTCCAGTCTTGCAAATCAGCTGAACTGGGAAGTGACCACAAATTGGAAGAGTGGCAAAGTATGGTTGGTGCTGCTGGCCTTTGTGGAAAGAATGAACAAAACCCCCACATTAGGTCATCCCCATCCTTGACCCATTTTTACAGCTTGCATCCAAGCATCTCTAGGGTAGCTTTAGTACCTCCAAATTAGCTAACTATACCACACTGGCTGCTGACCAAAACACAGCTTTATCTACACAGGCCCTTTCATGCAGTGTGGGTTGTCAAGGAACAATTGGTTTATCTGCAAAGGTTTCCCAGTCCTTGGCTGTGCTGCAACTCCAAACGTGGAGAGGATTCCAGCAGAACTTGGTGTGGGGGGATGTATGTGTGTGTGCTGTGATGCACTTAAGCCTGACTTTCAATCTGCGTGCTCAGCACAAAACTGTCACATAATAAGGTGTAATATGCTTGGTTTAGGCACATCTATTCCTTTCATATGGCAGAATTTATGCAGGTTACAGTCCCTCTCCTGAGTTTGTCTTTGCTATAAGGCCTTTAGGGAAGAAAGGTGCTGTAGTTCAGGGTTGGGAAAGCAAGGCATAGTTTAAAATCCTTGTGTGAAATTAGGTAACCCTGCTTGCTCCACAGTGCACAGAGACAGTACAGCTTAAGAGAAAAGGAATGCGAACAAGCCAGTAAATAGACACCTACTAGTTAGAGCATTTAGGCAAGCAATGGAAAGACTGATATTTGTCTGTGTGACAGAGGGAGAACGCAGCAGCAAATTCCACTTTTCAGGAGCCTGGGGTAAGAGTCACTCATCCCCCTTTTCCTGGTGTGCTGACAAGAGTGGAAGCACGGGGGTCAGGCAGAGACAACTTGGCAGGGAAGACAGAGTCTTTTCCCCTGATTTTCCACACAATGGTATTTGCGTTTTTTACCCAGCAAACCTTTAATGCCTTCCTCAGAGCCACTTTGCATCAGTTTCCTGCTACAGCTTTAGAAGAAAAGGAACACCCTCACCAGAATCAGCACAAGAAACAACCAAGAAAAAGGCTGTGAGGCTGGGTAATAACCACACAGAGTTGAGAAGTGGAAACTGTCAATAGCAGCTTGTACACCCAAATAAAACCCTCTGGCCAGCTTGATTTATCAGCAGAACCAGAGTCCCCCTTTTGGACAGCATCCTTCATTTTGAAAGGGGATCCTTCACTCAAAACCTGTTTTACAGGCCTATACTCAAAATGAAACAACTTCACACATGCCTGCCAGTCACAGAGCTGTAAATAACCTGTCGTTACTATCCAGCACCAGCCTTAGTACTCAGCACGTCAGGTCAGCTCTAGTGAAAAGCGCTTTGATTCTCTTCTTTAATTCTTTACCTTTAAAGCAAGGTTCACATTGCACAGCAGGTTTAAACAGGCAGCAAAGAACTGCTGTGCAGAAACGGGACCTGGGTGTTCCTTGTTTCAACAAAGCCACTTTTAAAAGGGGAGACTTCACAGAGGCTGAACTGAGCTTTGGAATCAACCATCCACAGGCATGCATCCAGAGGGATTTCCATCTGAGCCCTCTGTATTGCTGTCACTGTCTGAATAGAGAGCAAACAAGAGTGTGTTGGCCCTTCTCACTGATGCAAGGTTAGGGCACGATGTGGCCGTGAGACCTTATCTACACAAGTTGTGGGTGCTCTGCGGACATGGCTTAAAATAGATGCTCTTTCCACAGAGATGGTGCAAGTTACCTGCAGGACATTCTTCCTAGCTGGAAGGCTGGGGAAGCTGACCTGCTGCCAACTGGTTTGCATGTTTGCCTGCATTCTGCATTAGTGCCTCTGCAGCGAGGGCAGAACACAGGGAAAACCCACCAGGTTGTCATTAAGGAATTCTCTTCCAACTGAGCAAAGCAGAAAGCCTTTCCTGGCCCCCGCTCATGTCGTGACTAGTGGCATTAATGCAGGATGCTGGCAGAGTCTGCAGAGATTGTAGCCCACTGACACCCACCTCTGCTTAACAAAAGCTTAGACAGAAAACTGCAATGGCAAAAGAAGCAGAAATAACATCCCAAACAACAACTTGCTGACTTCTCAGAGTGTAATTTCTAATACAAGCCCTGTATTAGGGCAGCTGGTTTAAACACTTCTCTAGCTTCATTATTGCATTTGCTTGTTGCTGTCAGGTAATTAGCATAGCTCTCCCAGGCTGGTGACACAGGGGTGTTCCCTGATTCAAGGACTGGGTTCCCAGAGCATTAAGACATGATGATGCTTGTATTGCTGCCTTGCAAAAATGAGTCACATCATGATGCAAGACTCATAATCTCACATCTCTAGGTCCTTTACAGCACAAGGGCTGGGTTCCGCTGTGGATGTACACTCTGAACTTTCACTTAGGCCTCTTGATTGTCCTAATTAACCTTAGACTCTTACAAAGGATCCTCTCTTAGCTCAAAGGCTCTCAGTGCCAGTTTGCTGTAGTCAAACCAAATGGTCTAAACCTGTGTTTCCTACAGCTTCTTCACTGTTATTACTTCTACACTGTAGGGACTCCCCTTACAGTGAGTGGAGGTGCCATATTACCTTTCACAAGGCCCTTCTGAATGCCAAGTCTCACCCAATGGGTTTGTTCTGGCTGGTCCATCACATAAGGGGATCAGGAGTTCTTGACCCTATTAAATCTGAGAAATATGAAGAAAGCTGAGAGAGAAGTTTCTTGGTAGGGAATAAAGTGGAGAAGTTGACAGTACCTAGGACCTGTAGCCAGCCTACTGTAAATGTAACACAGGATGTGCACGGACAGCCAAAGCAATCTTTCAGCCAGTCCCAGACTGATCAAGGCCATAAAAACATCACTTTCGCTTAACCCCTTACATTGTGATCCATCTCTAGAGCATCCCTACTGAATAAGCTTCCTTGTACCCACATCACCAGTTCTTGTACTATTCCACAGCCTCCCTGAGCCTCTTTTAAACATCTTTTATGCTTAGACTAGTTGAAATGTTTGTAGTACCGTGCAATGAAACACCTCCCTTGCTGGTGTCTGTGCCAGTGTTTCCTTTTGCTCTCAGTATGGGCGTTTTAACCCATGCTGAACCTGGATGACTGTGGTATTTGCATTCTGGGTATTGGAACTATCTCTGTAATTTCCACTTGCAAATCACAATTCTCACTCTAAATGGTACCATAGGTCTGCTCTTAAATAGTTGTTACATCCCATCCCAGAGGCACCCAAACTACCTTTCTGGGTGAAGGGATATTATAACTGCAAGTTAGGAGTTAGTATCACTTTTGGGCAAGTAATAGTTTACAAAATTCCTTTGATACTCATCTTAATTAAAAAGTACTATAACAGCATAATGTTGCTTCGACATCTTTCCATTCACTGCAATTCCCTTTATACCTGTTCTTACTAGTCTCACAATAGCACTGGTAAACAACAATGCAGTGTGGGATATGTGTGATATCTTGTATAATAATTGCACTCCCACACAAGTAATTTTAGCGTGTGCAAAACTTGTTTCCTTTATTATTTCTTACAAAACAACACTGTAATCAGCTTTGTATGAGAGACAAAAGGCTTAATCCTGCTTATCTTGCTATGTGGTGAATTTATCCAGTGATTTATTTGAACAAAATCTCAAAAAATTGATCTAATGCAATGGTATAGTTCAACCTTGGCATCGTTATTGAACATATACCCACCCTTATGTCAAGTGCAATAGGATTCTTCTGGCAGAGAAGGAAATAGGAACCAGTTTTATGATCAATGTGTATTTGGGGTTGATATTAGGCAAATCATTATTCATTTTCTTAACTTGCACTGCCTTTTGAAAGAAACTGGAGAGAATCTTTGATCTAATCTTTGGATATCTCTTTTTTATGGAGAAATTGGAAAATGTTTAGTCAGTTCTTTTGGAATGAGGTACGTCTTCTGAATTGCAATCAAGAAATCGGATTCCACATATCTGTACTGTAGTCTCTAGCATGAAACTGCTGATCCTGGGTACTTCTGTGACCTCCGTTTCCAAAGATGGAGTTATTTATAGTCAATGAATGCATTAATTCATACATATTATCATGTATAATTATGTCATACATAGGAAGCAAGAAAAAGATAGTATCCTTACTTAATGGAGAATGTGAGTCATAAAAAGATGAAGATCTAGGTTGTTAATTCTAAATTTGTATTGAAATCACTGCGGATTAGTTACCCAGATATGTTCACCATCTGTACCTGTTAGCTTCTGAATAAAGAAAGGAAATCTATGGACTATCCAAAGTATCTCAAATTTTAGATCAGCAGCCTAATTGCTAACCCAGCTGTCAGATAGCAGATACAATTTTCTATATGTTGATTTACTGTGCAGTCATTATAGGTATTTCATTGTCCTAGGATGATGCTCCTTTTTGAAATCTCTGCTACTCAAGATTTCTATAGGAAAATGCTTATTTCCATGTACCTAATCACTAATAATGGTATCCACTGTTGATAAAATCTTTATTTTTTTTTCTACTTTGTGGCATATAGTTTTAGTGAGAGTATCTTATGTCTCATTTCTGTTTGTTTGTTTTGAAAGGAAAACCACGCCATTTCTCAGCATGGTCAATCCACTATTTGCTTCCAGCTGCTACTACCTAGAATTTGCCTTTCTATATCTGATAGCGCACAAAAAGGGAATGACTACTTTAAATCAGAACTGAGAAAAAACAAATTCAAAGAAACATGATTTTGGCAGCTAGTCATTAAAGGCTGTCATGCTTTCATAGTCAAGTCTTTTAAGAGTCTTTTTTTTTTTAGAGGCAAACAACTGGGTCAGTTGCCTGGGCTTGGCACGGTTGGGCCATCCAATATGCAAAAATGTGCAATATGCAATATGGAAGAATAGCAGTTCTGATGCTAATACTTACACGAAGAACGTATGAGGTTTTAGGATCTCTCTATATTAATGACATTAATTCCGTCATCTTTATGTTTTTATTTTGATACACACATCCCTTTGAAATAAATATCATTCTAAGGGTAATTCTTGTCAAGCTCCCTGTGTATTATATCAGAAATTATAGGTCTGGATTTTGCAGATGCCAATCTGTAGTCGGGCAGCTCTTAAGAAAAAACATCTTTCCTGTCATTGTATTGGTTAGTCTGCTGTCCACATCTGTTTTGTGCTCCGTATGCATTTCAGGCCCCCTATTCTGTCATTACAGGTGATATTTGATGCTTCCTTAATCAGACCTCAGGATAAATTTCTTGTGTTTAATTTTTGGTTCTACCTACAAAGCTCCTGTAAAAATTTTGCACAAATTTGTACTTATTTACTAACAGAAAAAAATCCGTAACAATATTTTGTTCTCCAGAATGAGGTAGAGTTACATGGGACAGAGGAAGGGAGGGAGAAGTAACAAATGCAAATCCTTCTGTTGCCTTGAATTAAAAAGTGCTCCCCTAAAGGCTAATTTGAACAGTGGCTACATTAGTGTCAAGTGCAAAACCTTTAATGGAGAGAAATTGCCTCAACTAATCTATTTGTCAGCAGGGAGAGGAAGTAGAAAACTATATATAAACTTAGAAGCTGAAAGGTTTTGCCATTCTCCAAAAGAATAAAATAATACAGCACTGAATGATGGCTTTGATTCCAGTTTTAAATAAGAAATCCAATTTATTCTTATGAGCTCCTTACTCTGTTTCTTACTACTCTCTCAGTTCTTCTGGGTGACCATGGGAGATGAAGCAGAATTTACAAGATTGCAGTAAAGTAAATATTTTCGTATATAAAGTAAATATTTTCTTAAATAAAGTAAAAAGTTCTTAAAGCTAGACTGAAGCATGTCCAGAATGATGTATATACATTGTATTGCTTTTATTAATAAATACCAAGTGTTCCCGTATAGGATAATCAAGTTTTATGCTCAGAGCTGTGTCAAATGCAGATGCCAAAGCCATTCTTTTCATAATTAGTGTTACATGTTGTAGGAGCTGTGAAACACTGAATTTCTAAGCTGTCAGAGCACAGTGCTATGTTACAATAACATGAACCCAGTCAGGGGACACAGAATTGACCAAAAAACACCAAAGTGTTAAAATAAGTGTTTTATAAAATTTGGAGCCACTCTCAGGGGATGATAAGCTATACAAGTGCTACCTAATAATTTACATGTATGTTTAAATTGGGATCTGTGTGCTGTGTTAAAAAACCTGGTGTGTTCATCATGCCCTAGGGTGGTAGGGGTGGAATGAGTCAGGTCTTCATTTAGGTTATGGAAACTGTGCCAAATAGCAGTTACATGTTCAGCTTTAGTGCAGTAGTGATCTTCACAACAGCGAGATAAATAAAAATAATTATCTTACTTTGACAGTATTTGTTAAAGAACCCAGGTTTCCATCTTTCTTATGCTGTGAATTCTACATGGGCAATCTGTGAGGAACTGGATTATTCTGCATGTGCCAGCAATGAAAAAGTAGAAAAGTACATTGTGAATCTTACATGAAGTACATGACATGCAGTGGAAAAGTTACTGAGCTCAGTGTGTTTGAATTTGTAATAGAATTAACTTCAAGAGGTTAACTGTTTCATAAACTGTACTTGGAAAACTGTAAACTTGTGTGCCTTTTGAGAAGTGCACACCATAGAGACTGGCTTCATAAACTATTTGGATCAGAAACATTTATTGGCTTGTATGAAACCGGAAGTATTTATAGTATTTATTTCTAGTGGAATTGTAGTTTATCTTTTGCAAAACCATTTTGAGAAGAGGAAGGCTGATCCTTTGTTTCTAAGTCCCTGATAAAACTCCCAGTGACTTCAGTGAGAGCTCTGAATTTTCCATGTTTTCAATATACCTGCAGTTCTAAGAGTCTGTAACCAAATGAACAGAAACAGTTTCAAGCTTTATTTGTGTGCATCCAAATATATTGATGGTCTTATTATAGTAATGTATTGCCCATGGGTTTTCATTACCAGTTATCTACAAATCACATTCTTGTATTTGGTAACACATATGAAATGTATTCTTGTTTCTCTTCCACTGTGTACAGGTTTCACCCTCTCTTCATTGTCTAAAATCTCCAGGTTTAAAAAATACAATCTCAAAATACAAATTGTGTGAAAATACAATTGAATCTAAGCTACTTCTTATCAAAGGCTTAAAAACTTATTATAGTTTTACAGTTTTCTATTATTGTGTAAGATATGATTGCCTTAGTTCCTGCACAGTAATTCCAGTTATCATCAGTTTCCAAGGGAGTTTCAGCACTGCTCCACTGTCCTTATCACTTTCATCCTACTGCTCATTAGTGGGTTTGTTAACATTGAAGCAGAGCAGTACCCACGCTGTGCAGACCACAAGCACTCCCCCTCTGACTGCAGCCTGCAGTGGACAGTAGCGAGTACATTTTAATACTTATGTCTTAGACAGCATGAATATGAAGTCTTTCTCCAGATTGCAGAAAAGGAGCCGGAAACTCATGCCTGTAATCCTGTGAGCACTGAGGGAAATGCCACTTTGCTGAACATTACTTACCTTTTAGGGAGGGCTTGTCAGCTCTTGCTGCCGTTCCTGTTGGCTGTATAGAAGTTTTATTCAAGTTAAAGGTGCCTAATTAAAATACTGCATTCTAAACCGCCTTCCTCATCAATGCCATGTAGCAGATGGCAGAAGGCTTTGCATTGTATCTTCATTTATTGATTGCTTTGCAGACACTTCTCAATAGTGCATTTGCTCCCTCATGAATTATACTTTGGCTTACTTTCCTCACATGTGAGGAAGTTCTCCTAACATCCATAATAAAAGCTTCCTTTTCAGTGACATACACATTGCTCCTTGCTCGCTAATATTCACTGTGCTTACTTTTATCCCTAATGTAAATTATTAGCCTTCAAATACTGGAAATGTTAGCATGTTGTTGCTGTAAGCTAAGTGTAATTCTTTTAATCTTGATGATAATTTCCTGGTTAAATATTTTAAATAAATATATTAAAATAAATAACTTTGTACAAGTAATATTAATGAATCATGTCACTTTAGTAGTACATTTGGATATTCAGTTATTTGTGCCTCTATATTTTTTAACTTGTATGTTTGGAGCCAATTCAGCAAAGAAGAATATGCCTTGTTTGAGATCATGTCTTATAATCACCATGTTTTATTTCTATTCCTGTAAGTGAATATAGGGGAAAACTAACATAGAGTGTAGAATGCTGTTTTCAGAAATCTCTAGGCACTGAGAGGTGATAGGGACTTTCTGTTGTGGTCTCCTCTGGTTTCAAAATGCTTTGAAAGGCAAAACTGTGACAGAAATTCAGCTTTTATGCTAATGCCTTTCATCTGTTAAAAATGAAGATTAACTGCTTAGATATGGCTGAGATAGTATGCATGTTTTTGTGTAATGCAGTTGTAGCACAAATGCTTTTATTATATCTGGGACATTCCTGCAACAATGGGAGATCATTTCAATTTATGCCAGTATTCACAGAAAGCTGTTCCGATGAATCCTTGCAGACCTTCATTAACTTCAGCTTTGGTCAAACTAAATATGGGCTTTTTTTTTTTCATAACAGAACTACTTTTAAGCAAAGAACCAGCGATTGTAGATGTTAGTTTTCTCACAGACAATGAGATTAACAAGGTTTTAAATGGTCAGGAGACAATTTAGGGATGCAGTATGAGTCTTACTGTATTTGTGGCCTTGGCATAGAGGACTTCCTAAAGGGATGGGGTGAGATACTGTTCAGAGAGAGACTGAGGTTTCTTTTTATTTTACCTTGTATTGTTTGATGCTAATGTAGATCTACTGTGATTGTTTTTCCTGTTCTGATTCAGTATGATTGAACTCTTCATGTTTTTAAGGTTGACCTGCAAAATGAGAAGTGTTTCATGCTTTGAAAGGTTTCCTATGCTGAAGTGTTTCCCTTATACTCATGCTACATTTTAAAGGGGAAAAAAAAAAGTAAGAAACAAGCCCTAAAATTTCCATGGAAATTGTATGGATATTTGCTTCTCTGTGTTTCAGCCTTGCGTGCATGTGGACCTTGCTGAGGCTGCCTCTGTTCTGTATCTGTACGTTCCTACCAGAGCTGAATAAACTTCTTATTAATGTTTTAGAAAAT
>JAVHNF010068020.1:68712-80144 GCA_034783455.1 Micropsitta finschii | reverse complement strand
TTAAAAGAACTATCAAATTATTTTTCCTCTATAAATAGAGACTTTGCTAAATTGGAACAGCTTAAGTCAGTGGCTCTCAGATGCAGCTGTGCACGATACAAGCTTAAGAGGATGTTCAGACACTATGGTGACTGGCACCAAGACAAGAGCTCTGATGGGCTGATTTCCTTGGTCTGAGCTGTTTGACAGCTCGCTGCATGCTTCTCTTCATCGTGTGATGCTGTTTTCTACTCCTTGAATGGAGAACTGAAAACCTGGAAACTCCCACCCCAAGAGAAACCATGATCACAAGGAAAGACCCGGGTTTCCATGCTGTGCTGTCTTCTTGGATGGCAGCAAAACAGTGGGAACTACCACTTATGCTTTCACAGCAGGGAGGCCTCACTGCTGCAGGAGTGGATTTATCCATCCCTATCTCCCTTGCCTCTAACCGTTGGCCTAAATGTAAGTGCTTTTGGGTAATATAGCCATTTGCCAAAGGATCCCACATGAACAGCAGGCTTTCAGAACTTTTCCAATGCAAGACAGCTCAGTCGTGGAGTACAGGTAATTCCTGCAAACTGCGTTGGTCCTAAACAGCTCATGGGATAAGTGCTCCACTGCCAGATTGCCTGTAGTCACAGTTGTGCTGTGACCAACCTGTACACACATGAAACACAGAAAGGTCTTGAAATGCACAAACAAAGCCTTTGTCATGATCTGCTGGGCAGGGAGGTGGTGAATATGAACGACCGAGGGAGGGGTTGCCCAGAGTTAACGGCGCAAGGCATTACCAAACAGCCAGCTCCTGTTTAGTAATGTCCAGAGACATGGCATGCACACCACTCGGCATGTTACATCAGTGCGGAGCTGCCCAGCCCTCCATGGGCTCCAGTTCTATCAACTGCCTTGCATGCAATTGTCTGGTCTGAGCTTCTCTGGGAAGCCAGTGCAAAACGAAATGCAAATGAATCCCAGTGAAGTTGCTGATCTAAGCCAAGCAATGGTTGACTACACCTCCTCCTTCTCTGTTTTTGATTTTTTCCAAGCATTCCCCAGCTTCATCATAACATGAAAGCTCTCAATTCAGAGCAAATTAATCCACAATCCTGTCTAAACAGAATTCCTGCCGGAGGCACCGTCCTCTTGTTGCAACACTCGTCAAACGTCATTCCGTAATTACATGAAGACTGTTATTGCTGCAGAGGCACACCCTGGGATGGGCCCTTCACTGCATACACAGCTGAATTTTGAAACAGGCCTCTTCCCCCTCCAGCTAATGACTCTAATGTGATTAAAAGCGGCACCATGACGGTAGCCTAGTAGGTGGGTGCTTCTGCTGCTGTCTTTGCTGAGAGAGCTGAATGTCTTGACCCAGCGAGAAGCTCTGGGATCCTGTCCAGTGTCAGCACATGATCTCCATTTCAGGCAGTGCCAGGAACCTGCACCTCCCAGCTGTTATTGTTCAGGGCCAAATGCATAAGTGGGAGCACAGAGCATCTTTGAAGTAGGCCACCCTCAGCTCCAGTTCATGAGACTCTCCTCTCCTCACAGGCTGAGCTTTCACTGCAGAAAGAGCAACTGCAGCTGAAGATCATTGAGGTAGAAGATGAAATCGATAAGTGGCAGAAGGAGAGAGACCGCATCAAGGTGCGTATGGGGTATTTGTTTCAGTTCCCTTCTCTCTTTTTCCTGTACTTGTCACTTTCTTTTCCACTCTCTCATGTCCCTCTCCTCCTTTCCTCAATTTCTCTGACATAGCCAGCTCGTATTCACTCCATCCCCTATCCTCACTCTCTCTCATCACTCTCCAAAATTCACTCATTCCAAGCCTTGGAAACAGCAACTCCTACTAAATTACCATTGCGACATACCCTGCAGGAGATCGAGAAGAGGCAGCACAGCCTTGTTACAAAACAATCCAAGGCACCTCCATTCCGTCGGTCCCTTACAGTTCTTCTATCACTGGTAGCCAGGCTGATTCGGAAACAAAGGTGTGCTGCTGCTTTCTTTCCTGCTAGACCACACACACAAACAAACTCCTGAAGGGTTCTGGATTGCCCAGAGATAAGGCAACAAGAAAAGATGCAGTCACACCAGCAAACACCCGATTTATGGAGGAACAGCTCATTTCCATACAGATACATGGCTCTATTATAATTCTTTCATCACGCTAAGGGTTAGGCTATAGTCGTGGTGTTATTTTTGTCATTTATACCCCAACTGAATAGAGCAGTGAAAACACAGTTTGAAGACACCCCAGAAAATCTGCATAACATTAATAGGCAAAGCCATTCTTCTCCCTTTTATGTGGTACACGTCCATTGTCTTGCCAGTTCTGCTTTTCGTCTGCTTTATTACTATGATTACGATTATGACTATTATTACTATTATTACTGTTATTATTATTGGAAACCTGACCTAGAAATTTTAACTCTGAATAGAGTTACAGTCACAGTCCTTCTGAAGAATATTTCAGAGGGACCTAGAGGTGAGGTTTGTAAGAAGTGTTTTAGCACCTTTCATCCTTGGAAACGGTGGGAATCTGGTCCTCAAATTCTTGAGGAGCCAGAACCATGATTTAGAAAGTTAAACAGTGGTTTTAAATATCACCAAGGAGTGCAATTCAGGAATTGAAATATATGCTCTTATAATCAGGAAGACAGCGTGCCCTTTAGATTACATGCACGCAGTTACTGCAAGAACAAGTATTACTTCTCTTAGCATGTCTCTGGTGCTAAGACTTACATAACCAGATTCTCCATAGTCACAGTCTAAATGCTGGGGATGCTTGGATGTATCCCCCCTTCTCTGTCTCCCTCTGTTATATGACTCCCTGAGAAGTTTAACATTATTTCTCCTGCCTCTTTTCTGCTGCCTCCTCTCTCTGACCCTTCCCTCTGCAGAACTACACCACCAATGAGAAAGCAACAGTGGACCAGCATTTCAAAGAGCTGATCCGTGACCTGGAGAGGCAGAGGGATGAAGTGAAGGCTGCCCTGGATCAGAGGGAAAAGACTGCATCAGAGAACGTGAAAGAAATCGTGGATGAGCTGGAAGAGAGGGCAAAGCTGCTGCGGGAAGACAAGGAGAACAGGGAGCAGATCCACCAGATCAGTGACTCCGTGCTCTTCCTGCAGGTAACCAAGATCTCAGTTTAGTTTTAGTTCCATGAAGACAGTATTTGTCCTAAAGACAAATCCCAAGCTGGTGTAAGATGCGTTAATCTCCACCGGTTCAATGCACATTGATGGCAGGAACCTACCCTGATATTTGAAGCTGTCTCTGCTCTGGTAGGTGAAGAATGAACTTCTGTGTGCCAACTCCTGTTTTCTTTATAGATGGCTGGAGCTCACAGGCAGCACATTTGTCTGCCCACTCCATCTTCACTGTTCTCCTTTGCACTTCATACTATTTGGAGCCTAACATTAGCCAGTTCCCTAGGATCTAACCTCCAGCTCTTTATGTTCCTCATTAACCTCTCCTCCCTTCTTTTTTGGCAGGAGTTTGGGGCTTTGATGCGGAATTACGTCCCCCCTCCATCCCTTCCAACATATAGTGTGCTGCTCGAAGGGGAGAGCATGAGCCCATCTATGGGGCTCCTCAGAGATGACCTCCTAAATGTCTGCATGAGGCACGTGGAGAAGATCTGCAAGGCAGACCTTGGTCGCAACTTCATAGAGAGGAACCACATGGAGAACGGTAGAGTATCTGAGATCTACCCCTTCCCTCCCTCCCTTGGCAAAGCCTAGCACAGAGTCAGAGGTGAAGTGTGATCAGTGTGCTCTCACAGAGCAGAAAGTAAGCAAAGACCTGGGGAAAGTGGGAGAAACACTACCTGTAACTGCGGGGTACCACAGCACTGCAAGGAGTCTTCTAAGTCTCACTTTCCATGTCTCCCAATTAGTTCTGCAGAAAGGACTTGTCTTGCATCAAGCTTACACATAAGTTTAGGAGGACAGGGAACTAGAATGGGATTCCACAGCCGAGTTTCATTTCCTAACTCTCCCACAAAAAGCTTTTGTAACCTTGGGCAGGTTAATTATTACCAAAAGATGACCTCCTGAACTAAGAATAATAGGGATTGGAATTAATAGTTATCTCACCAGGCTGCTATAAGGACATAATCTATTAACAACTGTGGAACCTGGATACCAGAACAATAAAGGTCAAGAAGCTGGATAGGTAACATGAAGATAAATTGCACCCTGCTGTTCAGGAGGATGTGTGACTTGAAAAGATGCAAGGATAATCCCAAGTCCAGTTCATGCAATACAAGCAGCTGAGGAACTCTGTTGCAAATCTGCAAGATCACTGTTGTTTCATGCAAATTCACAGTACTAATTCCTGCCATATTAATACACCACCTTTTTCGTGGGCAACAGCCATGTAAATCACTCCAACTTCCTTCCAGAAAAGACAAATTCACATTACAAGATGATATGATAAAGGAGGAAGGGAAGAAACAACCAAAAAAACCCTTCAAACCAAAAACCCAGACAAAACGCAGCCTGTTGAAAAGATGCACAGAAGTCAGAACAACATGGGTTCAGTTACTGGTCAACATGGTAATGCATTTCAGAGCCTGGATTTTGTGAATCAGCCTGCCTGCATTCACAATCTAGAGCAGTAAGACTGAAGGTGACATGGGACCAGAATACATTTAGATCTGTAATGAGAATCACTAGTATTCATCAAGTGACAGCCTGCTGCCTCCCTACATTAAGGAGAGAAAGAGTAAGCCCCTGGCCCCAAGGAGCCTGCTCTGCAAACAGTTCATTAATGTTTATCTAGTGCTGTCAGTGTCCATTAGACATGAATTAGATGGAGCAGATTCTTCTGGTCAGGAGAACTGAACTTCTTGGTTCAAAGTGCTCCTGATACATAGCTAGAGTTGGATTTTTTAACTCTCCCTACCCTCCAAGTAGCACCAGAAACTCAACATTACTCGTCTTCCAACATTTAATACTACCACGTAGCTTGTTGGATCCTCAATACTCTCTTTTTTGCCAGTCCTGAAGCAAATACATTTAACTTGGCTATCTGTACATCCCAACAAGAGTATGTTCACTCCTAGTGGCTCTGGATAAAAACTGACTGCTTCTCGATCATTTTCAATTGAGGCCCCTTCCATATTACTGATGTCAGAAGTCCTCAATGGTACTTGCAATCTGTGGGATTCAAGTGGCAAAATATGAGTGGGGCAACAATTAACTACTGCCAGGAAGGTGGGCACTTAGAGCAAGTTTAGCAGGGATTTAATGGACACAGCTTGGAGTCTGCCTAATGAGAAGAACAATGGTATCCACTCAGCTGGGAAATGTTATTTAAGGTGAGTCTCAGAAGCTTCAGAGCTCTCCGTTTTCCAACCCACAGTTACACTTGAAAGAGGACAGCACTCTGCATCTAGTGACTGCAAGGAAATAACTCCACAATTACTTAATGGATTTAATTAACTCAGACTCCCCCTGAGTCACTGCAACAAATTCATTTGCAACTGGCTTGATCTTCTAGTGTAAAGAACTTCCCAGGAAGAAATATTGTATTAATGGAATGAAACCGGCTTAATAGCAGACTCCAAAGGGAATCCACTCTCTTTTAGTTGTCATAACAGGTACCTACTTAGTAGTGTGGCAAGGAGGGAAATAATCAGAGAACATCCAGGGATTTTAAATAACACAGAGATAAATGGGAGAAATAATATAAAAGTTTGTTCAATGACTTAAGAGGCAAAGAATGGAACTATTGAAACACGCCAAACAAATTCACCCCCTTGCAGAGAACAATAGGTTTGTAGAACACTTGAGGCCTTAAAAGAAAGTATTTTTGTGAGCATCTCTACTGATAGAGCACCATCTCCTGTGGCTCAGTGTCGGAAAACCAAAACCAGGCTGTGTAATACCTGGGAAAAGGGTAGGTTTCATCTACTTTGCATGAAGCCTGAAGCAAACATCCTTGTCCAAGAGCCCAGGAAGTTAGAGCTGTTTGCAACTCAGGCTTAGCATTTTGCTTTAAAAACTGAAGAAACCAACTGAGCTCTCCCAACACTGATTTTCTTGAGCTTTGTAGCACTTGCAGCTCAAGATCTGCTGGTTGGAAGCCAGCAGTGTGCACAGGTTAAACACATAGAAGAAGCCAAACCACTGCTTTTGAAGTGGGATACAGTTTTAGCCACATGGCAGGATTTTGGTAGGAAAATGCTTCACCTTCAAATCTCCCTATGGATTTTCAGGAGATAGCGTAGCTACTGAATGGCCAAATGCTTCAGCTGTGCTATGTCTCTGAGGGAGCTTTCTCCTTTATCCCAGGCCGGACCTCTGGGCAGCTACCGCACTGCTTTACCTCCCAGCCAAATAGCCCCACAGAGGTATTAAGAAATAACAGACAAACTTGGTTTCAAAGAGCAGAACCGTCTCTCCTGCAGCACTTGAAGGAGCAATTCCAATCTGTTATCCCCTTCCCCCTATTCCCATCCCTATATCAAGATCATTCAATAGCCTCCTCCAGCTCATGCCCTCCTCTGCTTCTCCAGGTGACCACCGGTACATGATGAATAACTATGAGTGGAACCAGCCTGACAACTTGAAGAGATTTTCCATGTTCCTGTCTCCCAAAGGTATGGCACCCTAGCGGTGGCCTGGCTTCCTCCAGAGTGAGAAGCAGTGAGCGCTAAAAGCCTAAGCAAGGCAGTGCCTTTAGAAACAGAAAACCAGAAAGTGTAGCACAAAATAAGTAACCAGATTTCCTCTGGTCTCTAGACCTGGATTTGCCAGGTGTTTACAGCTGCTATTCTGCAAAGCCAGATGGTGGGCAGTGTGAAGGGATGTGCCAGCAATTACCACTGGCACTCCCCTGAAGGCACATTTGGAGTGCAGCGTTGCCCGCTCTGTTGTTAGGGTTCCATGGGGATAACCCAGATCCCAACACTGAGCCCTTTGTCTGTATTTTCCACTTTGCCCTTCTCCGCTGTTCCCAGCCCACGCCTGGCAGCTCGCTGCCAGCCCTGCCTGGCACCATGGGGATGAGGATGCCCTTTGGAAGCAGAGGCGGCATTCCCAGTTGAGCATCAACAAGACTTTAGCTGGACTGGCTCCTGCATGGTCCCAAAGTTAGGTGACAGGCTCCTCATCAGAGGCTGCAGGGGGGCATTTTGCCAGTGGTGGGTTTGTCGTGCACGGAGCCTGTCTCCAGACGCTGCCCCGATGGTTATAGCGGCTGTGCTGCCCCAGCTGCTTCAGAGCTTTACAAGCCCCGTGCTGTCAGGAAAACACATGTTCTGCTAAGTGGAGCTGCAGATGCTCGGGAGAGACCACGGACTCAGCCGTGCATCCAAAACCATTTTCAACCTGAAGGGATGGTGGTAAGTTAGATCTAAAATTATATGGTCTGAACTCATCTCCACCCAAATTCAGGTTCAGGGAGAAATGGCCCATCATGCATTAGAAGAATGTGGCAGGGTATGACGGGAGGAATGCATATAGACAATGCTATTTTGCCATCACTGCTCCCACGTGTGTGAAATCTGACATGGCAAAAGGAAAACTAATTTGAGACAGTGCCACTGCATGACATAGCCTAGCTGCTCACTGCTCCAGATCAGAGCAGGGACTTCCTGCTTCTCCTCCTCCCTGGATAATAAATTGCCGAGACCTAGGAACAGGGGCTTACTGGCTCCCAGCTGGGATCCAGCATCCCAGCCTCCTGAAGGATGTGCCTAGAGAAAGGAGGGATGAACAGGGACTGCTAGATAGAGGGTATCTTATTTAATGCTCTTTACTGAAGCCAATGGGGACACTTGCTGGATGCAGTCAGCTAGAGTGTAGTGTAAGGGCTGTACAGCAGCTGGCAGTTCAGTGGGCCACTGGTCCTGCAATGGGTTTTTGAGTATACACATACTGGGGGAGCTCTTCTTCTGCCTACACACATCTATCGTTTCCTCAGGGCACAGACACACTGCCTTCCAAACCTCCTCATTCTGCGTTTTCTACCAACAAAGTCACTTTATCAAAACCAAAACCTAAGCACAATCTCTGCTGAAATGGGGTTTGAATAGCACAGGGTTCTCTTGCCAGGATGAGGACTCAAGCATGATAGAAAGGAGCCAGCTGCTGAAATCACATTGATGGGGTGCTTGGGAATGGAATGAATCAGTAGGCAAACAGGAGACATGACCCATTTAGCTTGCATGCTGGCTAGCAAAGGATTGTCTGATGAATAATGCGATGTAGCCATAATCATTTAACTCTCTAGGGATTTCTATGCACTATGTGTCATGTAGAAGTCCAGCAAAGCCTCCCATTGCGTCTTTTCTAAGGAATTCCATAAAATGGGATTTTAAAAACCAGAGGACCACCCTTTGCATTGCACAACACACAATATCCTTGAATATGTCATGATAGCTTTGTAACACACCCTTTTTCTCACTAGGCTGGATCACTGCAAATCCTGCCTGAAGCCACAGTGGCAAGCCTGTTGGCTGCATTGAGGAAGGCTACCCAAGTTGTGCTCTGTGCTAACCACACTAAGAAACTGCTTGGATTTGAGCTGAACCTATAGGTTTTTTAAGCCCTGCTTAAATTCAAGGAGACTTCTACTGCCCTAGTCATTAAAAACAGTATCACAGAGCATCTGCTTGCAGGGTGTCCTAATGAGGCAGAGGGGAGACATAAAAGGTTTCAAATGCTGCCTAAAAGATAGAGGAGCAATCTGTTCCATTGCTCGGCACTCCTTTCTGTCCTCTCCACTAAGCTTTCTTCTCCTGACGTGGCAAACAGCTTGGCCAGAGCCAGGAGGAGGTTGGAAGGATCACCTTGTGCCTTTGGAAGTCTTTGAGTGAAGAGTAGAAGGGACTCGGGCACAGAGAGGGAGAGCCAAGCGCCTAAATAGAAACCCTGCTTAAATAGAAAGACCACAGGATGGCAGCAAAACAGCTCCAAGTACTCCCCTCGTCTTCACTCTTCTGGGAGTCCAGTGTCTCACTAAAGGGGTACAATAGCACTAGTCTCCATCACTGTATGATGCGTTAGGGGAACCCTACAGCCTGCTACAGTGGCTGAGACAATGTGTGCTGGAGCAAGAAATGTTCCTCTCTTGTGTCTCTTTGAGCTCCAAACCCAAGCCTCTGCCTGCATGACTCTTTGCAGAAGAGTCACGTTGAGTAGACAAACCTGAGTTGGCAATTTAATGCAGCTAAAGACAGTTCCGTGGCAGGTAGAGTGCTTTGTTCTCTAAATGAGAAGGCTGTCCATCATCCCTTAGAACCCAGAGTAAAAAGGACCAGGCTTTTCTCTCCTCTATGGACCCAGATTTCTGGTTTGGGGCTGCTTTCAGATTGGTGGGGACTGTTTCATAGAGCAGTGCCAGGCACAGGCCTTTGAGCCAGCTCATCAGGAGCCAACTGCTGAACTGGATGCTCTTGTTTTACAGCCAGTTTCAACCCACGATCATGGGAATTTTCCTCCTTCCAAGCGACTGAGGAAACACTTGGTACGGGTAATTCCGACTTCAGTGTGAAAGGATCTAACCCCCCGTGCCACAGCTTTCTAGCTGCCTAACCAAACCTCTGCTTCCCCTCTCAGCTGTCCTGTCACCTCTCAATCACAGTCTCACAGATCCATCTCTTAGCTGGGTTATCAGCACTGTCTGCATAGACCCAAACCCAGGATCTCACTGCTCGAGATCCAACGTATACAGGAGGGAAAGGCATCCCTGTCCTCACTGTTCAGACAGTGAAAGAAGATGGAAAAATATAGATACCAATCTGTAAAGATCCTGAGATTCTTAACCAAGTGCAATCAACAGGAGTGCCAGCATCATCCAGAGCAACCAGTGGAGGATGTGGTGGACTCCAAGTACCCACGGCCAGTCTCAGAAGCACAAGGCAGCTCTTCTCCATCAAACATACATGCACCTTTTGCCTAGCTTATAAGAGCCTGCCCAGTGTTGACTGTACAGCATCCAGCACGATGAGGAGGGGATGCTCTGAGCTAGTGTATCAAGAACCCCAGCGGCAGTGAGTCATGCCTTTTCTTCCCAGATGCCCACCTTCCTTTTCCTTGCCTGCATTTTCTTTCTTTGCTTTGTTCATGCTCAGAGGGTCCTGCCTTGCCTTTCATTCAGAGGCAGCCTACAAGCAATCCAGGGCCGCTCTACCTGGGGGAGCTCTGGTGACTCACAACCACACCTAAGTCGTTCCTGCTTTTCACGCCACAAGCAGGGCTGTTTCCCTCTCATCATCTCTGCTCTCAGATCCATTCTGGCAGCCGGGGCTTGACCCCAACGAGGCCAGGAGGGGAAGCCTTGCTTTAATCTCTGTGGGCTTTGAATAAAGCCTCAGCTGCTTGGAGGCAAGGGAGCTTTGGCAGTTGTGTAGTTTTACCTTGTTACTCCTGTCTCTGGAGATGCAGCTTGCCTGCCAGGGAGCTGCTGCTCTTCAGTCACACCTGCACTCTGGGTCTCTCAAGAGAAAGGCTTTTCCCTGCCTATCTGGAGCATTGGGATCAATTCACACTTGCACACTGTGTACACTAGGACCCCACAACTGACTGCACTCATCTGCCTTTTCTTACCAAGAGAAAAGGGACAAAGCTTTTAGTTCCCATTTCCCCCAAGCCAACTGAAGGTAGTTTTACAGGGTGTGCTTTGAAATGCTTAGGCTTCCCCAGTGCAGCATGCAACACCATGGAATAACACAACCTCTTCTATCTTCCAGTCGGCAATGGTACTAAGCTGCCTTTTCAGTTCTCCTCGGTGGGACAGAATCCGCCCGGTGACTTCAGCAAACAGTCTGATGGGAGCCTCTTCACTAAGACCGGTACTAGGCATTTGGTATTTTATCCCTTCCTTCTTGCCCTTTTTCAGGTGATAAGACATTTAATCCTCTTCTTGCTCCCCCAGAGAAGGCCTGGAGCAGTCCTGCACCTAGCCCATATCTCCTATCCTGACTGTCAATCTCTTAGATACACGCACATGTCTACACAAGCAACTTACTCTGCTGAGCCAGGGTAACAGGAGTTTATTAAAGAGTGTTAAATACATTAAAAAGTTATATCTAGTGATATCTAGCTGAAGTGGTCTTAAATTTTGTGTGCAATGGGTAAAAATGAGAATTTTAGGTGATTTTAGAGGCACAGAGACCAGGGAAATATAATGGGAAATGATGCTCATGGGCATTTACCCCTTTTGCTTCGTCGGGGTTTTAAAAGAGCTATCATCCTGAAAGAATAATAGCCACTAAGCACAACCTTTAAAACAACGTGCAGTAGCTGCCTGTTCTCCTTCGTCTGAACCAGAATCCCCCATTCACCATCTCATAATCCTCTTCACTACTCACTAGTTCAAGGGCACCAGAGGTGGAATCCAAGAGCTGCCAAGCAGAGCCAGGTCTGATTAATCTGTGAATGGGAGATGGTGGGGAAAGGCCATTGCCTGTTAGTGCTGGAACTGGTTGTGAT